>APFE030054045.1:70404-107678 GCA_000404065.3 Pinus taeda
TACCCTACTTGAAAAACAAAATCATTTTCAAGTGTAAGAATACTTCCAATGGAGCCATGTGCACATCGAGATTAGAGACAAAATGATGTGGAGGCTTGAAATGCATGCTTTGACAACTATCCAGATTTCAGAGACCAAATGATTTGACTTTGAAGGGATCAAACACAGCTGAGAAAGAGAGTACTGCTGCAACTTAGTGACCGTCTGAAACCATATCTCAATATAGCTCTGATATCCTTGGTCCTTTTGCTAATCTGGATCATTCTCCATATCTTCTCCTATCATGACCTTCACATCTTTCTCTTTTTGTTGATTTTTCTCTTTAGTACATGGAGGATTTGATGGTAACCTTGAGGGAACTCTCTCGATCTCTGATTCTGATGTCTTCTCTTCATCAAGTGTAGCCTGCGGTTCTTTGATCTCTTCTTTTAAACCTTGTTTTGCTAGATGTGGTCCTTCAATGCTTTCAAGATAATCTTTTTGTAATACTCTTCCTGAGCTATGGTGAAGATCATTAAGCTCAAGAGGAGTCATTTGGACATGTTGTGCCTCCGCATTGCAACAGCATTGCAATTGGGTTGAGATATTCCAATGTGCGGGTTTGGAAATGGCAATATGGGTAGTTGAGTGGGGGTGTATATTTGAGACGGATGTGGATGGGGTTGTGGCTGGGCAGGTGGTGGAGGAAAATGAGCAGGAGGAGAGTTGTACTAGGGCCTCCACCCCTGATGAAGTGCATTCCACTGAGGTTGTGGCTGAGCATAGGAGTGAAATGAATGAGCAGCTAGTTGGGCATAATATGGATCTGTGAAGGAACAAGGAGGAGGTGTGAACCAAGAAGGATGAGCAGGGGGACCCCAAGAAGGCATGAAAGTGGCTTGATAGGGGTTGTAATAAGTCTCGGATGTCCCTTGCAATTCCTGCTGGTAAGGTATGGGTCCATATGGCCTGCTTTGGTTCATATAATAGAGTGATTCAGTGGCTCCTTTGGCTATCTGATATGCAGCTTTAAGTCCAGGCAAGGAAGGGCACTGATTCGTAGGATGGTATTCTTCACAGACGAAACACACTTCTAGGGAGTACAATGGACATTCATTCCTAGGATGCTTTCTAGTGCACCTGGGACAAAAGATGGCCAAAGCCCTCTTGGCTTCCTCTTGCTTCCTTTGGATATGTAAGGTATCCAGTTGCATGGCAAGAAACTGCCTCACCTCGCTCTTGAAATCTTCCATCTACTTTGCAAATTCATGTTTGGATAAGGTATTTCTCCCAACATTTCTCCTTGTAGCCATTTGCTCCAGAGGAATGTTTTCTTCTTCTTCTCCCCTAGAGGTTCTTCAAATATTTCTTGTTTTCCACCTAGGGGTTCTTTAATCACAGCCATCGAAGAAGAGAGAAGGTTGGTTGTGTGAAGCAGTGGGGGTGTTGTGCAATCATTTTTTTGAATTATCTCTACTCCTACAAGGCATGAAAGGAAATCTTTTTGGTTGATTTTTGATTTTTTTCTGCTTGTACCTACAAAACTAAAATAGATTGAACTGCAACTAACTATCTTGCTGAAATAAAAATGCGAAATTGAGATGAAAGCAGGAAATGACTAATCTATTTTTCTCAAATGAAATTGCAGGAATGAAATGCTAAGCTACGCTTGTGGAATTGAAATTGCGGAATTGAAATGTTAATCTATGAAAGCAGGAAATGTCTACTCTACTTTTGCGGAAATGAAATTGCAGAATGGAAATGAAATAAACTACTTAGCAGAAGGTTGTAGTAGAAAATAGAAGAAAAGAAGCAATCACAAATACTCTGACGCTTCCCCGGGCAAACGAAGCCAAAAAAGGTGGGCCCCAGTATTGCAGCAATAATGCTGCAACTCTTGGGACTCCCTTCTTTAATTTTATCAACCTGGTAGTTCGTAACAAACTTGGAAGTGACGGTGCTGTATGCACAAGTACTAGCTCTTGCCGCAGTTGTCACTTGATCAGCTGGCACAAGTCCGCTAGGAGCTTAAGCCAACTTCTATGAGCTCTTAGAAGAAGCTTTTTAACTAATGGAAGGAAGCTAATCTACTTGCGGAAAGAAACTGAAAAGCTGAAAGGAAATGCAACCCTAACAAACCCTAATTTTACTAGCTAGCCCTACTGATGCAAGAAAAAGGATGCAAGCTACTTGAAGAGATGCCATTGACCTCTAGGAAGGTAAAATGCATGTGTCTAAGCTACTTCTATAGTAACATTTGAAAAAAAACATCTTTTTCTATTTTTGAATAAGTTGTTAGAACTATCATGCATGTGCTTTTAACTGGCTTTTGATTGTGCAAAGGTGGATTGGTGAGAGGAAATGATTGCAAAAGGTTGGGAAGGTTCGAAGAGGGTCTAAGGGGTCCCTAGCACCCTTCCAGAGAGTTTCACAAAGTTTGGCTATCAAGAAACTACATTCGTGAGCTTCTACAGGAAGTCTGCAGGGGTTCTACAGGATGTTCTGAAATTTCTACAAGATGTTCTGTAATTTTCTACAGGATGTTTAGAAATGGGATTTTGGAGGATGGATGGAGGGAGAAAGATTATGGAGTGGGTATGGAGGTGAGATAAGGGTGTAAGGAGTTCCAGGTTTGGAGAATGGAGCTGAAGAGTGATAAGGACGGTTGGATTTGTTCAAGGCGGAGTGGAGCAATGTCGAACAAGAATATGGGAATTAGGGCAAAGTAAGCGAATGAGGCAAATCTAAGGTAAGGGTTCTAAATGGGGGATGGAGCAGGTGGAGTTGATGGAGTATGGGCAGATAAAGAAGGACAACTGGTGCTCTGCAAGTTGTTTTTCAAACGAAACAAACAAGGACTTGGAAAATCAAAGACCTAGTTACGTTAGTGTATTCTGACCTAGATAACAGCAAAGAAATGGAACATAAGTTTATTTGCAATGAAACCAGCTAAAATAACTATGCAACTAAGCAATAAAAACCATAATCATGCAACCAAAAACTAATATCAAGTTTAGCAACTAAAAATCTAACACTACTAATTGCATGGGTATGCAAAGACAATGTTTTTGTTGGCAGCAATGTCACCTTTGTCCCAGCTCACGATCCCACTGAGGGAGAGGTGAGATCAGAGATGCTTGATGGCCTTTTTCTGAAGTTCTTCTCTTTTATTAACCTATCAAATCAATCTGAACATAAAAATCCTTTTTAATCATCAAAACCAACCTAAATAGCAAAACAAGATTTAAATCTAAATAACAGATTTTATTCTAAGAATGCAACAAAGACACAAAAAAGTAAACAAAGGAGGTATTGGGCACTTGAGATGGGCCCAACCCCAAGAGGTACAGCCTCCTAAGAGAGATCAGAGCTGGTGCAAAGATGGATTCATCTTTATTGATCAAAAGAATAGTTACATTCCAAAACTGTCCACAAGGAAAACTTGAAAATGTGTTGAAATGTAGAGCCAAACTACTGCCTAAAAAATGACTAAAATCGAACTACAAACTAGCTAACTTCTACCTACAAAGTGACTAACTAAAATGAATCCCTAAGCCCTCTTATTTATACAAATTGAGGACCCCAACATTCCTCCTAAACTTTAGGAACTCGAGTGCCAAAACTTGTAGTTAACAACACCTTTACTAGCCCTTGCTCGGCTGCCCTTGTGATAATCGATTTGGTGGCCCTTGAACTCCGAGCTGATGGTGGAGAATTCAAGGTAAGGGCCCATAAATGAAGGAGACACCTTCCTAAAAATCCTCTCCACGAATTTGGCTGCCAAGTGCTCATTTAAACCTTTGATTTTGTCTCCAAATTAACCAAAAACACTGCATAAAGCACACATTAGACTTGTTGGCATAATGACTAACCCAATTCACTCTTTTAGCATAAATATAATAAAAAACATGCAATAAATTAATGAGAATGGTGGATTAAGTCAAATTAGGAGGTTGAATGAGCCCATATAATTATCCATTTTTGGGGCTCATCATCTCCCACTCAGAGCTGCACTGGTCCCTCTCAAGCTAAAAACCCCATCTTTTGATTTATTTTTCTAAAGTTTCTTCTGATGTTGTTTGCTAAAAGATCAAAGTTTTTTATGCCTCTGAAATCAATTTTAATTTCCTTTCCTAGACCTACTTTGACCTTGATGTTTTATTGTTTCTTAAGAGATTTCTTTATTATTATCAATTCATTTTCAAAGTTAGCTTACATTGATTAGTCTTTACTTTTTTGAAAAAGCATTGTCGTAAAAACTTCATTTCTTTGAAAAAGAAACTGTCGTAAAGTATTCATTTCTTGTGAAAAGCATTGATTGATCATTTGTGCATCTAGTTCCTTTTTGTTCATCTAAACACTAAAGGGACTAAAAAGAAAAACTTGCATTGTGCATATTGTAGTTTGTGAATGCTCGATATGAATAGCTAGGGAAATTGCATTAGGTGTGCTCTTTTCTCTTTGTCAAAGATATGATTGCTCTATCCCTTACTAGCTATGGTTTTAATTGTTAATTGAATGAAATAATGTTTCTCATGTTAGTTTCCTTCTAGGAATTTCAAACATACATCACGTGGTGAACCTTGAAAGGAAAATTCTTAAGAAGGTCAACTTAAAAGATCTCTCAATTAACCTAATGGAGCATTGTAACTTAACGCATAACATTTAGAGGTCTAGGCTAGAGGCGTGTTCCGGCGTCATTAAACAAAGCAATTGTCACTAATGGTCTGCAATACATTCCGAGTGTGATACCTCATTCCACGCATGTAAGTATATCGTAGCTTGTCCACGTACTTTTTGGTATATAGGGTGGTGTTATAGTACGAAAAGTATAAAGGAATGCTCTCACTGTGTGGTTTCACTTTAGACAACGTCAACACAGATTGGGCCTCCACGTACTTTTGGGTATATATGAGAGGACTACATTGGGTTTCTATGCATTTATAGGTAACTGAGTCGGCCACCTTGTATACTATGATACACCAAAAACAACATTCGAGGAGATTGCCTGCACGTATGTGAAGTCCTTGGTTTACTGAGGTAGTATATTGCAGTTCACAGTTACTTGATAATCCTTTTTCCAAGATTATCCCTCTTTTGTTTTGTTATGTTATTTTGATTAAAATAAAATTAATTGACCGCCGATAACATCTTCCATGTCACTCCTTAGTTGATATTAGGTTGAGACATATGGAAACAACTCCGAAGTCCACCGATCAAGGAATTCCTTTTGATGGGAATCCTAGTCCTTTTCCTCCTTTTGGAAATATTGATGCTCCATATATGGATACATTATCCCTTCTAGGATTTACTATCGGCTTTCCAGTATGGTTGTTTTCAAACTTCTTGGTTCAAAATGTCGTGATTTCTCCACAATCGAGTACTCCTCCACTTGGACAAAATCAACCTCCAAATGATCCTAAAGTTGACCCTTACCTTCTTCGTTGGTTGTTTCTTCCTCCCCTTCTTCCTCTTCGCCTAGTGAAATTATTGACACTAGTAACCAGGTGGATAAGAAGAAGAAGAAGAAAGGGAAGAAGAAGAGGAAGAAGAAAATTCAATAAGGGGGCAACTAAGCAATCATTGCTTTGAATGCAATTTCTAATGAGAAACCATCCGATAAGCCTCACAAAATTCGATATCATTACAAAATTTGTATGGGAGACCATCTTCTTCAAAATTGTTCTGGTACTCCTCAGATCTTAGAAGAATGGTCTTCTCGTTCACATCATCCTATGTCATCAACTTCTGGAGATCATGCTGGTGACACACCATCAACTAGTGGTAGTAAAGTTCATGGAAAGAAGGGTAAATTTAAGTTTCCCTATAGGTTATGCAAAAGGAATCAATCCATTCACCTTTGTCTCTATCTAGATGAAGCCCAAAAAGTTTTGGATAATCGTCCTGCTTCTTCGCAGCGACTTCCATCTGGTTACATAATACTCTCCCTTAGTCCTTCACTAGTTGATGAAGTGACTGACCCAAATCAACCATTGTCAAACCCACTCTCTCTGAATGTGAATTCCATGAGTCTATACCTAACCAATCATAGGTCAAGGAAACAATTGACTTGTTATTACCTTCAGTTAATCGTACCTTTCCCATAGAGAGTGAGTATGATACCACTTAGGTTCTTTTCATTTATTCAAATTCCAATGATCTTGGAGGCAACCCTCCTGTTCCATCAAGACATGAGGAAAATCCTCTCGTTCTCGTAACTCAAGGAGGTAATTCTCCCATTCTTACGGTACCCCCTCCAAGTAGTTTGGTCACTTCCTTTGATTGGAATCGATTGGAAGGATGTCATCTTCCTTCTTATGTGCCTTTCCAGATCATAGTACAAGTTTATAATATGATTGTATTTGGCACTATTATAGATGAAGGTGCATCTGTGAGTATCCTTTCCTCCACTACTTGGTAGGCGCTTGGTTCACTGCCACTTGTGCCTGTTACCCAGAATTTGTTGGCTTTTAACAGAGGAACCAATCAACCATTAGGGATCCTTCCTCAGTTGCCTATTACTTTGGGAGGAAAAATTGTTTATCTCATGTGATGGTAGTCCTAGGCCCTTTATATTACAATTTAATTCTTGGGTGCGACTATGTTTATGACATGGGAGCTATTGTTTCAACACTCTTTCGAGTGATGTGTTTCCCACATGAAGGCAAAATTGTCACCGTTGACCAGCTCTCATTTCCCGGTCTAAATATGGCTTCCAGTCAACCATATTCCTTTAATGGTCCTTTTGCCCCAATGGTATCTTCCCTGCCACGGGTCAATTATGTGGAAACCCGTTCCATGCCTACATCAACTGACGATCAATTCCGTGATTTTGTGTGTTATGTACTGGGGGCATTGGAACCAGATCCCTCTAATGGATTCCTTGCTACATATCCCTTCCAGAGCATTGTTCTCCAATCTGATGAGAATCTCTTGGAAGTCATGACCTCTTATGGGTCGTGAAACAAGGAATATGAGGATAGTTCTTGGTCTTGTGTCAACCTTGTTAAAAAATTAAACAAAGGAGTATAAGCATAGTTCCTTGTCTTGTGTCAAGCTCATTAAAAAATGAAACAAGGAATATGAGCATAGTTCCTTGTCTTGTGTCAAGCTCATTAAAAAATGAAACAAGGAATCTGAGCAAGTTCCTTCTCTTGTGTCAAGCTCATTAAAAAATGAAACAAGGTCCCCTAGAGAAAAGTTCCACTGCAAGCCTTTGATTAGATCTCGTAAAATCCTAGTGGAGTCTTTCACTTGATCTCGTAAATGAACCTTCATTCCATCCACCTGATAGCCATGAGTAGTCTACTTAGGTGAATGTAATGAAGTTTGGGGGGAATGCACCTAGAATCAAGTTATCATGCTAGGGGCATGTAAACCAATCTCAAGCATAGTTTTTCTTGTTTCAAGCTTGTGTAAACATGAAACTAAATCCAAGCATAGTTTTTCGTTTCAAGCTTGTGTAAATATG
Organism: Pinus taeda; assembly: GCA_000404065.3. NCBI lineage: Eukaryota > Viridiplantae > Streptophyta > Pinopsida > Pinales > Pinaceae > Pinus > Pinus taeda. Next base: position 77,855 of record APFE030054045.1, read on the forward strand.
AAACTGAATCTAAGCATAATTCCCTATGGTTCAAGCTTGTTGACATCTCCAATTTAACCCTCGTGATTACCATTCTATCAGCCTCTTCCATCAGATGAGCCTTGGTTTTTCTCCTTTCATCGTCACTATCTTCTTGGCTGATCATAGGATTTCACTTGGTTGTTTTACCCTTTTTGAGGAATAGTTGCAATGATTGGTCTTATTAGCCATCCTCTTCACATAAATCAACATGTTTTGAGAAGTTCCAACATCACCGAAACCAGTTTCTATCCTAGACACCACTCATTCCTCTAAGTGGAGTCCTCTTTAAGCTCTTTTCTGACTCTTTAAACATGAAAAGATGGTCAGGCTAAGATAGCTTACATACGAAAAAGGAATACGTTGATCGAACATGGTTAATAGGTTCTCTCTTATATTATTTTATGCTTTTTTGGACTTGAGAGACAAATTTACGAAAAAGAACTTGTGGAGTTTTCTTTTTTTCCCTTTTCAAACTCTCTAAACATGGAAAGGATCGAATTCTCATTGTCGTTAAACTCATTAAAACATCAGATAGCAACAAACTTGTCCATCATGACAAGACCACATTTCACCTTCGCTAGACTCGTTAAAACGTCACATAGTGATGGATTCACCTGCAAGGTGGAATTATAATACAAGCATATGTTATCCTTCTAAAGATTGTTAAAAAATAAAGAGGTACTAGTTAACAATGACTGGGGAAAATGGGAAAAGGGATAAATCACTTTATGGTAGCAAATCTCTCTTGAACATGACACTTTCACTCCATCTTTGCGACTATTTGGTTTGGGTTATCTACTTAATGGTTATCATACCTATGGTCTATCACACCATCCATCACTTTGGTTTTGGGTCAATGCTTCCAATTCAATTAGTGTTGCCAACATGTTCAAGAGAAGTCACTTAGTAAACTTCATCCTTTGCAATACTCATAAACCTTCATTTCCATGACCACCATTCCTGAGCCTTGTGTCATCAGTCACATTCTGTCTTCAAAATCATTATACTCATTTCATGTCATTGATGGGGGATACGTCAAGGCCCTCCTGTGCCGAGTCGCTTCTTGTCGACATTAGCACATTATCCAGGAAGTTGATTTAGAAACAGGAGAAAAAATAGCGAAACAATATATATGTAATGGGTGAAATAGGGTGTTTCTGATGATAAAGCGGGAAAAATGAGAGTAACGATAATACTGACGAAAAGTACAGAAAAATGAGGTGGCAGATGACATGGGAATAGGAAGGTGGAATGGATGGAATGAGGGTGATGTGGAGGGATGATGATAAGGGATAAGATGGCTTGCATGCTTGTGCTCGCTTACTGTCATCGGTAGGGTCCATCAAATCTACTTACCTCCCTCAAGGGCACCTTAGCTAGTAAGTGGGGTGGATAAGAGCCGTCGATCTCCCCAACATCAATTTCAAAAAACTTCCCCTTGGGGACACATAGTAGCATAAATATCATTTGTTTTTTGTCACCGGATTCTCTTTGAGCACAACTTGATTTGGACTTGTGGTGATGCACTCAAAAACTGGCTAACCCTTTAATCATTTGCACCACTTTACTTGTATGTGGGATGGCCACCATTTTATATAATATATATATATATATATATATATATATATTATATATATATATGTATACCATTTTATATATATATATATATATATATATATATATAAATGGTATATATATAATATCCATTTTATATATATATATATATATATATATATATAAAATGGTAATATATATATATATATATATATATATATATATATATATAATTATATATATATATATATATATATATATATATATAATATATATATATATATATATATATATATAGATAGATAGATAGATAGATAGATAGATATATCCACAATTGACTTAAAGTCTGCCAAATTAAGGCTTACAACAAAAATATAATATAAAATCTTTACAAAATATTGATTCAAAGAATCCCGCATCTCTTACTTCTTCTTTTTGTTTTATCTTCTCTTTTTTCTTATATATATATATATATATATATATAATATATATATATATATATATATATATATATATATATATATATATATATAATATATATATATATTGCAAATTTGTTTCTTATTTTTTTAAAGTAAACAAAGATGAGAGAGCTACAACACTGGGTCCAACCGGGGGTATGGTTTTAAGACAAAATCATAAGAACCACAAATTATTTCCTTAAACCTCAGACATGGATTCTTATTGCAGATTAGGAAATGCAATAAACAAATGCATCGAATACTTATAGTGAACTCATTGGTATTCACAATGGAAAATTTAGATGATATTCAATGCTAGAAATAATATTTGAGATACTACCCATTTACAGGCGATTGTGGCAACTCATCATCAATATTTTCTAGAAGGAAAGTGTTGTTGCCTCAGACTTCAACTACCTTGAAAGGCCCAAACCACAAAGGATCGAACTTTCCATGCTTACTCTTGTCTTCTTTCCTGACATACCATTTGAGCACAAGGTCCCCTAGCTTAAATAATTTGGATTTGGCCTCTTTATGAAATACAACTTTTATTTTCTCTTGGTACTTGATCAAATTATGCACTACTTGTTCTTTGTTATCATTTAGTTCAACCAACTCATTAATCCTCCTAGACAATGGATTTTGTTCTTCCTCTACATCCTGAATTAATTCACCAACAAGCATAGCTAATTGAATAGGAAATAGTGTTGTAGTACCATATACTAGTTCAAAAGGGGATTTTCTAATGGACCCTTTTGTTGTCACTGTATTTTCCCAAAGAGAAAACTTGAACGGAGAATATCAATTCTTCTTAGTCTATGAAATAATATTCTTTAAAATCCTCACCAAACTTTTATTTGAATACTTTGCTAACCCATTCCCTTATGTATAATAGGTGGTAGAGTGGCTCAATGTGATATTATATTTCTGATAGAAATTAATCAGTTTTTCATATTTAAATAATTGGGCATTATCAATCACCGAATTATTTGGACAACCAAATCTCACAAGAATATTTTCTTCGATAAATTTAATAACCACTTAATCAATTGCAGTTTTAGTAGGAATGGATTCTACCCATTTTTTAAAATAGTTGGTAACTGTCAAAATCCATCTATGTTGTCCACTGGAAGGTGGATGAATTTCACGTAGGAAATCTAATCCCCATTGTCTAAATGGTTCTTCTACAAAAAACTGGAATCAATGGTAAGGGTGCCAATTTCTTCTTCTCATAAAAAATCTAACATTCTTTGCAACCTTTCACTAATTTATATACATCAAAGAACATAGTAGGCCAGTAAAACCCAACTTTAAGAATTTTATGAGCTGTAACTTTCCAACTATAATGCCCTCCACAAGCACAAACATGATATTCATTTATAATTTTGGGAATTTCATCTTTTGTTAAACATAGCAACAATACCCCTATAGATTCCTTCGAATACAATTAACCATTTGATATAACATATTTTTGGGCTTCCATTCTTAAAGATTTATATTTTGTTCTGTCAAAATATTGTGGAAAACTAAGAAACAACAAAAAATGGACAATATGTTTGTACCAATCTGAACATATATTATTTATATGCAATTTTGTTATCTTGTTCATTAGACTTTTCAGCCGACAAATTTATTCCCATAGCTTGATAGTTTTCCTCTGATAATATATTTTCCAAACCTTGCCCCTTTATTAATCTAGTTGGATTTATGTCCACATCATACTCTTTTATTTTTGGTATCCACTTTCATCTTCTTCCTTCGTTGTCTCTCTGTGTCAAAACGCTTTTAACTGTTGAATTAAGAACATAAGTTGTGATTCTTTACTGTAGGATATATGTTCTAAATGTCTTCAAAGATTTGACAATAGAATATGCTTATTTCTCCAAAATATTATATTTCAGCTCTGTGTCCCTTAACACGTTACTAAAAAATGCCACAGGTTTCTCTTTGTTATCTTCATTTTTCTGCAACAACACAACTGCAATAGTAGGTGATGCAAAAGAGAAAATATGGAAATATTTCTCATAATTGGGACTAACTAGAACATGAGCCTCCCTAAAATCCTTTTTAATTCTTGAAAATTATTCTTTTGTTGTTGGGGTCCATTTGACCTCTTTATCCTTTTTCAACATATCAATAATCTCCTTTCAATTTTCACATAATTTGGGATAAATATCTCACAAATTTTACTCTTCCCTTAAAATTTTGAATTTCATTTTTGTTTCTAGGTAAAGGAATGTTATTGATTTCCTATACTCATTTGGGTTCAATTTTTGCTCCCTCCTTTGATACTATATGACTCAACAATTTTCCTTCCCTGAGAGCAAAGTGTGATTTCTTGGGATTCAAAGTTAGCCCATATTTTCTACATTTCTCAAAAGATTGTTGTAAGTGATCTAGATGATCATCATCGGATTTTGAAAACATTATTATGTCATCAAGATAGATGATCAATTTTTTTTTCCTTCTCTCCAAAAAAATCTATTTCCATAGCCCTTTGAAAAGTAGCACTGACATTCATGAGGCCAAAGGGCATCTAGGCATACATAAATATACCCCAAGGTATTGTAAATATTTTTTTCTTCTGGTCATGTATATGAACAAAAATTTGATTATATCCATAAAAACCATCAATCATTGATAACCTTTAGGATCCCACCACTTTATGCAAAATATGATCCAACTTGGGTAGGGGATAATTATATTTTAGGGATTCCCTAGTTAAATTCCTAAAGTCCACACACAACCTAATTTCCCCATTCTTCTTTCTTACTGGTACAATATTTGCTGCCCAATCTGAATACCTTAATGAAACAATGATTTATTTTTGAAGTAATTTTATGACTTCTTTTTTAATTAAAGGGAGCAACAAAGGGTTAATCTATCTAAGTTTTTTTTATATGTATTTACTCCTACTTTTAATGGAATCTTGTGATGGATAATATCTTTATTATATATTCTTAAATCTTCATAAGACCAAGAAAAAATATCAAATTATTTTTTTAATAGATTCACACACCTCTGTCGGTAGTTCTTCGATAGTTTAATGAATTTGGGTTGCTTCTTTGTACCAATATAACAGTCTTCAGTGTATTCTTCAGAACTCTATTTGGTTAACTTCACTAGAACATCATTTGAATCAAATAATCTTTCCAAAGGTACAAGGCCTTTTGGAATAATATTTCCTTTCAACCATACAATATTGTGATCTACAATTGAGTCTTTCCAAAGTAATTCTTCTTCACCTTCTTCTTCTTCATTCTCACCTTCTTCTTCTTGATCAATTTTTGAAGAAAAAAAACTAAACAACCTCCATAAAATGTTTGATCTGCTCCTCATCCTAAAATACTTGCCAATATTTTACATTATCTAATATTGAGGGTCTGCATCTAACTTCAACTTCATACCTTAATTGAGGATTATGTGGAGGCTTAAAAGTAATAGTTGTCACTACTAGAGAATCAACCAATCTGTTGGTTTCTTTAGGTAAAAATTCAATATTGAAAGCCGAGAAACAATTATCGACTAGGTCCCAAACTTCATTTCGATATTCTCTTAACATTGGACGCTTGGTCTGACATTGACCCTTTATTTGTTTCACTACTCACCCAACGTCTCCAAACACTGATAAACAACTAATATTCAATTTTTTTGGAGCTTGTAGTCCAAGAATCAAAGCTTCATACTCTATAATATTATTCATTGAATCAAATTCTATATTATAAGAGAGTGCACCATTACCCTCTTTAGATTATGCTCTATCAAAAACCAACTTCCAAATGGAATTTTGAATTGCTTCTGGTTTTTGAATTACTACTGGAATTTGAACTTATGTATCTTCAGCAATTTCATCATCTACTTCTAATAGAAAACAATAAAAGTCTTTATCCTAGCTTCATACCCCATGATCTTGATAGACGCATCCCAAACCTTGTTGGAATGTCAACAAAAAAAACATCCATTACAATACTTATAATAGGAATTTGTGCCAAGGTGACCACCATATCTTTAATCAAGCCCACACATTTGACTCTTTTTTAATCAAAATAATACAAATCTTATAATATTTTGTAATTTACAGGCCCAGGTGCTCCATAACAGAAAGAGGTGTGAGGTTATGTGCTACCCTTGAATCCAACATGCAATTACGAAACATCAAATCATGAATCAGAAGAGTGATATAAAAATGTGGGGTTGTTGAATCAAAAGAATACAAATCTTTATAATATTTTCTAATTTATAGGCCGAGGTGCTCCATAACAAAAAGAGGTGTAAGGTTATGTGATGCCCTTGAATCCAACATGAAATTATGAAACATCAAATCATGAATCATAAGAGTGATATAAAAATGTGGGGTTGTTGAATCCTGCTCCTCCACATGACGCCCAAACATCACAACTATCCTTTCCTCCTGCAAATTTATAGTATCTTGTGTAACAGTCATTTGTCCGAAATCTATAAAATTTGCAATCCTCTTTTTATAAGATGGTTTCTTTGCCAGTTCAAGTAATGGGACAAGAATCTTCACCTTCTTTAAGTCCTTTTCAATGTTAAAAGAATGCACATTTTTCTCCACCTTTTCCTTTTCCTCTTATGCTCCTTTATCCCCCTGAATCTTTTGTTAAGTTTGAACAACTTTGTTTGCTTGTCTTTCTTGACTAGGCTTGACTTGATGAATTTTTTATGGCTCTCCTTCATGGACTCGAATAGTTTGAATAGGTCATTTCCCTTTATCATTATTTTTTTGTACATTTGGTTGGGATTGTTCCTCATTCTGATCTTGGGTCCTAGACCTTTTTCTTGATCTCAATTCATACTTTTTGTGCAACTCAACTTGCATCAGGTCTGCAAATATTCTACAATAAGTATCAATCTCTTTCTCATTCAAAGTGACTCTAGGGTGTAAATCAACTTCACCTTCATTAGTTTCTTCTCCTTCGTCCTCCTATGATAAGGTAAAATGTTGATTTTCTTAAAACTTCAATGCTTCTTCTAAATTATCCTCTGGTTCATCTTCAATATACAAAGGAGTTTGTACTTGATCCTGTTGGTCCTTTCTCTCCCTCTGTAAACTTTCCAGAGTTGGTCTCCTAAATTGAGGATTAAAATTCTAGCAGAATCCTGTTGAACTTGTCTCATGGGGTTCTTGTTTTCGAACTCCAGTTTTACCAACTTATTTGAAAGATTTTTTATGACCTTAGTAATCTCATCCAATTTTTTCTCCTCGGTATCTTTTTGCTGCAGTGAACATCTAACTTCCTCTTTTCCTTTTCTTCTATCACCATGATTAGTTTTGGGCTTTAATTTTCCAGTTAGTGATAAATTGGCTTCTATCTCCAGAGAATCTATTTGGATTTGATCTAGGTAACCTCCTTTCTCTCAAAGTAAAACAAAATTCAAATTCAAAGGCCCCTACAAAATCTATCTTGGTAGCTATTGGTGGGGGTTTGATATCTGCTAGCAAATTATCTCTTTATTAATTTTGCAACCTCTTCATTTGCCTTTATTTTAATGATCTTGAATTTTGTTAGAAAATATCCACGATACTTCTTTTCTCCCCATGTTTGTATGAAAGTAGTCTCTAGCTCTTGCCATGTGTTAATTGAATTAGCAGGGAGATTTTCAAACCATATCCTTGCTTCTACATCCAGGGAATGTACAAAAATTCTCATGACAACATCTAAATACTCCACAATTAAATTTTATGCAAAAGAACACAATGTATCCAAATGATTTTCTATTGTTATCTCATCTCCCTCTGTAACATGAGGTAATAATTTTAAATAATCTTGTGGCATGGCATTCATGGGCTGAGGTAGATTTAGAGCATATATGTTGAGTAAAAACCATGGAATATCCATACTTTGAATTGGAGGTGGAGGAAGGTTTACTATTTGAGATACAAATGAGACAAGAGGGAATACAAAAATTGGAACTAGTTGTGAAACCATCACAATAGCCTAAGATATGGGTGGTGTATCAATGTTCTTTATTTCTTCAACTTTTGGAAATAGAGGAAAAGAAAAGGAGATTGATTCAAAAAAGTTATCTTCTAGAGTACGCTCTAGAAAAGGAAATGAGGAGGAAATTCCCCTTTTGTAAAGTCCAAAGCTTTTGGAGTTATTTTAGCAATACAAGCTTCAATATTTTGAGAAATAGAATTGGAGGCCCTGGGAGAAAAAAAGGTAGGACTTGGGGTTTTTGGAGGCTTCTTTTCTCTCCAAACTCTTCTTGAAACGAGTTTTTCAAGATCAGGCAGGGTTGGGGTTTTCTATTGGTAGGTATCAAACTGTGTATGAGGTTGTTTTGGATCCATAACTGCTAATAATAACTCCCTCTTGGTGAGTGAATTCAACCAAATAACTTTCTTTTCTCATCAGGCAAAGAAATGCTTTAAATAAATGCAAAGGAAAAAAATAACTTTTTTTCTTCATTCCTCAACAATGGTGCCAAAATATGTTGTATCCCTAGGAACAACCTATGGCTAAGAGGACAGTGCCTAGGACATCTATTTAAAATAAATAAATAAAATTTCTTTTATGACTGAAAATATTATTGCCCAAAGATATTTTCTTAAATTTCAATGTAATTTCATTTCTTAGAGAAGATGACAAAACTCTTCAAGATGGCCAATTTGTTTGTGGATATAGCTCACTAAAGTTGTATTATGGTAAGAAAGAATACTGAGAAAAATATTCAATATAAAGTGTTGAGATAGAATCATTTACAAAAAACCTTAGTTTAAATAATGGAATGCAAGAAAGTGAACTAATGAAAAATGTGGAGTGCAGTTAAGGCTTCTTTAAATAAAAATCTATAGGTACTTTCTATTACTATCACAACATCAGTAAATTTGTTAATGAAAAGAAACCAACAACTTCATTACACATATTTCCATGGAAGAATGAATATAATAAATGACTTACATAGATAAGAAAAACATGTTATAGCCAACACATATATGGAATCACTTTGAAAAACTTTATTTATTCAATAAGAAAATCCAGTTGCACATTACACAACAAAATTTGATCTCCAAACAAAAAATCGGAACCCAAAAGTTGGTCCCTTTGTCTTCTTTTAAAGAAAATTTAAATTGAGAGATAGTTATGAAAACTGTCAACCGCCTTAAATACCTTTAAACTACATGGTTCTTTTTAAAATATTTAAAAGACTAAAACACTTCCATACTATTACAAAATTACAAAAAGAAAATCAAATTTCCTGAAAATGAACTGTTTAGAAATTCAAGAGTCTTGTGCTTTTAATAATTTTTCTTCTTTGATGAAGTCTTGGGCTCAACAACTTGAATATTCCATGGTGTGACAAAGACTCTGACACCTCTTCCAAAGTGATAAATCGGGGACTAGGCACTAGAGAATCCTACTGTAAGCCATCCTCAAATTAGTTAATTTGGTATAACTTAGTTTATCTGTAAATAAGGTCTTAACTAACCAAAGTACCTAAAAATCTCTTTGCATGTAATTGACTATTGTTTATCCCTTTAACACTACAATATTTTCATGCGAAGAGTTGACTTTTCTATTAGCTTCCAATAACAACATTTCATACTGCTCCCAGGAAATAAGGTTCCCTTGCTGGTCCCAACATGTTGGCAGCCCTGCTCTGATCCTTTTTTCAAAGTTTGAATTAAAATATGTAACTGATTCTCTAACTTCTTCCAACCTTCTCTCTACCTTCTTTCTATACATATTTCTCTTGACTATTTTGTTTATTTCTAATACCAAAACCATCTTGTCTGAAATGGCCACTACTTTGAGTTCTTGGGAGGATTTGCCATTTAAATAATTAATGATGTTCTTTGCTAATTGTGCACCTTTTTGTGCTTGATCTTTATTTGTGTAAATAATTACTTCAGAAGTCTTAATCATAGTTTTTTTCTTCAACAATGACAATCATATGCTCCCATACAATTAGAATTTGTTGAATTATGTCACCCCATATAATTTCCCTTGCTTGAATCAAATACATATTTCACTTAAGGTTCTCTTTCAGATCCTTTCGCTCATCACATGCTAACTGATATTTGGAATTATATTAATTTGCATTCTCCCTTGCCATATTTGATTGCCTTTCCTCATGTTTTAGTTGTTCCTTGGTGTCATCCAAATCCTTTTGCAACTTCAAAGACTCATATTCTAATATTTTCAATTATGTCATGACCTTAGTTAACTTGTAAGTTGGGTCCTCTAAATCAATAGATACCACTATTTTCCAAACATGTTTCTCTATCCTTTGTAGAAATTTTATACTCTATTGTTTGAGGGTTGCAACTTCTTGATTTATGTCTAATAATTCTTTGGTAAAAATATCTTTCTTCGTTTCCACCTGTGTTAATTTTTGTGTTTGCACACTGCTAATTCTAGTGCTAATTTTTCATAGGGATGTATTGTTCTTTGCTTTGATAATTGCATCTATTCATTAGCACATCAATTTCACCCCATAAAATCATAAGATTATCCAGATTTACATTATTGTTCATCATCATATGCGATTATGTAGAAAGAAGAATATCACCAATATCAATGCAACGAAACATAAAGGAACAACAAAATAAAAGTATTCACACATAGAGACATCGGGATTGGTTGGAGACCAGGGAAAAACCCACTATGAGGAAAGCCCTTGCAAATTATTCTTCTTAGATTTTCATCAAATGATTCAACAAAATAAAGTTCAATGATCTATATCTTCATTTGTGCAACTAACCAGCCAAACAACTACAACATCCATAAATGAACCCAACACTCTTATAGTCAAAAATATGATTTTGAAGGTTGTAATGAATTGTCACTATTTGCATCCAACATCTGAACCCTATGGTCACTAAGTGAAATCTTTGGAAGAATGATATTTCATCATTTTAGATCACATTCGCACAGAGCAGGTGTCATGCAAGTGACTATATCTTTCCCAGTCGCTCTCTTAAGCTTGGCATGCGAGCGACTGGGGTCAAATCTGGACTATAGAAACCCTAAACCCCCAATCACATGGATGGAGAGCTGTTTGTGCAACTGGAAGGATTCAGTCGCATGGATGAACTTCTGTGCATGTGACTACAGTCGAATCCTTCCTATTCTGTGCTTGCAATTGGGGCACAAAACCCTAAAGCAAGGATGCAAACTTCAGACCTTGCAATTTCATCTCAGAGTGAACCTGATCCTCTATAGACGAGCCTTAGAACTATGTGTAGCCAAAAAAACCATAGAATAGTGTCTCATCATTGTGTCTAAATAAGGTAGAGGTCACCTGTATTTATCACCTTCCTAGAGGGTCTGCTTTGGTTTAGGGTCGGCCTTATCAAATATGCACATGTGGGTTTTTATTAATAAATACACTTTCTCTTATCCAATTTGAGTGATATGTAGGTTGATTTTGGTCCACTTGAAAAGAGGAATTCAATTCAATTATTATCTCCATCGGCTAATCTTTCCAAAGTGGAACTTAATTGTAGTTGCATATTTTTAACACTCCCTCTCAGCTAGGGATAATTCTACCAACTAAAACTAGATGACCATTGATCAATATCTCATCCTGTAACCATATGTTCTATCTCAAGTATCCCATCATATTGAATCATCAATGTTCATCTTGATTCATCTCTTGCTTATTCCTGCTTATCTCTTGATTGTTCCTGCTCATATGTTGAACAATCTCAAATCTAAAAGAAGAAGAATTTTTCATTAGAGGGGATCATAAGCTACCACCTTTTATTCATAAGGCTACTACCTGAAATATATGGCAGCAAGCTGTTACCTAGAAACATCAGTGGGGAGTCAAACCTATGACTCGCATCATCATTGGAGAGCATATCATAAAGGAGCACATCTCAACCCAGAACCACATTAGGGAGCACATCTCGACCTAGAATCGCATGGGGGAGCTATACATATACAACCCCATATCGAGCAATAGGATATCTAAACACACAGGGGAGAAAATCTCAACCCTGGTATCACATCGGGGAGCTCATTCTCAACGTGAAATCACATAAGGTTATCTCAACCTAATCCTATTGCCTAATGATATTCCCATTGATGAATCTAAGAAGTCATGTGATAGAACATCTGCATCATAATCCATCTTGGAAGAAATAAACGACTTACCAAGAGGTAAGGATCACATGCCTCCAAGCCTCATCAACCCTTTGGTCATACGGGGAGGACCAATCCCAACAAGCCCTACTTGTGGGTATGATGCCAACTGGGGTATAATATGAAAATACCAATATAGGTGAGTTATTGCTCCAACCTTCTGGGCAACCGAGAGGGGTGATACCCTATTTTCCAGAGTTCCCTCAACCCCAGTAGACCTCCATCTCAGTTCCACACTGTGGGAGCTCATACAGTGGAGGAAGGGTTGGCTTAGTGTTCTCGATCAGTCCTTCTCTTTGTAGATTAGAAACATATCATTGTTCTCATATCTAAAAATCATCATGTCTCAATAACAGTTGTCTCTTATTCATACAAGACATCAAATCAAATATCATATTAGAACATAAATAATCACATATATATATATATATATATATATATATATATATATATATATATATATATATATTATATATATATATATATATAGATATAGATATAGATATCACAAAAGGATACCATATTCATCCTCCCTCCAGCTCGTCTCATACAACAACACTATCTCAATATATGAAGGTAACTCAATCCTAGCTATATGCGAGATTCTCTATCAATCGATTCCCATTTTTTCAATCATAATGTATCCATGTCATATCCATATCATGCTCAAATGACTCTCCAATTGCCTTCTTCATCCTGCCACATGGATAGTCATGCTAGAAACATCGTACTCAACCTCGGTTGTGATATGGACCTCTCATCCAAGATATCATAGCATATATAATACTAAGGAAGCATCCAAATGTGTTCATCTCATCAATAATGATTTTATTATTATCAATACATCTAAGCAATCACATATCATAGAATGAATATCTCAGATAAAAAGTTGATCATCCCATGCAAGTATCTCGAAGGATGCTTGGTGACAACTCAATGTATATGAAGCGGCTCAATCATGAATTCATCCAAGTTCTATGCACATCAAGTATATATATGGAAGAATGTTCAAAATAGAGCATCAATGCTTTAATCAACTGTCAGTTGCCAAGTCAAGTTCAATGATCTCTTCACAACTTCTTGAAATTCAATTAGAGTGTCCAAGGATTTTCATTTCCACTTTCCAATGCTTCTCCAATAGCTTTGCAATATAGATTTTCTTTTCCCAATTTCAGGAATTGATTTATCATGCCATGATTCATCATTTCAAGCTTAATAAGTTATCTCCTTCTTACTTTGATCATCATAGGCTCATTTCCTGTCAAGGGTTGGCCATCAGTATCGAAACCAAAATCAAAATCAAATTCATACCTTGGAACACTTCTGAAGTAGAGGTTTGGATCAACACATCATCTTTTCTTCACTAGATAACTGTCAATGCAAACATATTTGGATCAGGGAGCTTTCTTCATACAATTCTCTCTACAAATAAACCACTTTTCCAAACCAATATGCTTAGAATCACAATATTTTACAATCAAATCAACTAAGTCCACTTTATCAAAGTTTAGATGCCAAATCAAAACCAATATCAAAATCATAACAATATCATAGTATCAGATTCTTTAGAATAAGTGAAAAATAGAGCTCTCATCAAGTCATGACTCCATATATTATCATGCCAACAAGTTTTCATAAGAATGATCAATCCAAATTTCATCAAGTCATTCTCATGATCATAATATAAGTCATTAGATGCAAATTCATACACCAAGGATAAGTCATGCAGGCTCCAACCATTCATGGAGATAGCTTCATATTGAATCACAACTATCAATACTTCAACCAATGTGCTAAGAATGAGGAGGCCAATACAAAACTATTATTGAATACCAATAGTAGTCACTAAAAGTCACCATTCCCACATACAATTGCCATCATGGAAAATCATGAATCATCAAGTAAAAGCATAAGTCATCAGGTCAAATCCCATATTTTCTATCATAGTGAGATCTATAGTCAAAGACATATCTCAATCATTGAGTCAAAGTTCTAAGTCATTATCATGTCAAAAATTCAAACATTGCTCATCTATGTTGGCTTGATGGGGCCTAACCTAGGTTTAGTCATGAGTTAGCCAAAACAAATCCCAAAACTACTGGCCCCTTCAGCAACAGTTTGTGGAGCATGGACTGAGGTCTCACCCGAGGTAGTATGGGAGGGTACTGGAACCAGGTCTCCACACCCTTGGGATGTCTTGATGGGTCTTGGAAGGCTCACGATCCCACTCTACATGTTGCGCTAATTCCACGCAGCTGTCTATCTAGTGCAACTACCTTCGTGCAGCTTTAATGAAGAGCACGAATGTTCTTTACCCTTTAATGTGCTTATTATTATTATAGATCTTGAATTTAATTAAGTGGGCCCAATACTTTCATTTACCATAAAAAGACATGCGCGCAATCATAAACTGTAAACAAATGCATAGAAAGAAAAATAGATACGCAATGTTCCAACACCAACCTATCTTTATTAATGCTTTTTCTAGTTACAATCCACTTCCTACCCTATGCACACAACTGCAGGGGTCCACGCACATAACTGCGGACTCTACCAGGCCTCTGCGCACACAACTGTAGAGCCTCTTCCTATTCCTACCACCTAAGACTCGAACTTACAGACTCAAAGAAAATATCGCATTCAAAGACCCATATCACTTCATATCAATACTAAAAAAAAACTGCCTTCTATACTTAGAGCCTCGCTCTATTTATACATTCCCATGGTCTGCAGACCATGGGTAGGCTAACACATTCTACTTTAAATTACAATATTTTCAGGGTGGAATACCCTAGAATCTCGCACTTCGTGCCCTCATTTTGCGAGGTCTTTACATTATGTTGACCCAAAACTTGGCTTTAAGCCCCAAAAATCTGCTATGGGGGGATCCGCTGCCCAACAGGCCCCCAACACAATCATCATGACTCATCCTGAGTCACTCGGCTGGTGAGGTGATCTTCGTGCGAAGTCCATCCAGCTGTGCCTACGCGTCGTGAAGGTTCGCAACTCACCACGTTGTCGTTGTCTAGATTGTCTCCCTTTCTACTTCAGAATCATCTTCATCTGACTTGATCCTCTATTGTGATGCCAGCTTCCAGTGCTTGTGTTTATAGTCCCGCACCTTGGTCCAGCTCCTTGGGTCATGAAGGTTGTAGTTCGATCAGTTGGTCAGACAGTCGACCCACCCATGTAGGGCTTTAGACAATTGTCATTTACTTTTCCTAGGAAGGGCTCTCCATTAAGTTTGACTAGTTGGACTGCACCTCTGTCTGTGACCTCCTTTACCACATATGGTCCCAACCAATGCATTTTAAATTTTCCAGTAAATTTTTTGAACTTGATTTTATATAGAAACACTAAATCATTTACCTTGAAGGTGCACAACTTGATATGGCAATCATGCCAAGCTTTTTCTCACTGTAGTTGTACCTACTGATGGAATCCTTCCAGAAACAGCTCTTCCTCAAGTTCTTCCAAATGCGCGAGCCTTTATTCCAAGGCTTCACGGTCTTCCATGCCTGTCATTGCTGCTATCCGTAAACTGGGTACAATGTATTCCATTGGCATGACTGCTTCAGTGCGATAGACTAGCCTGAAGGGTGTTTGACCTGTCAATTTCTTGCATGTGGTTCTGTATGCCCATAATACAGCAGGTATGTGCAAGTCCTAGTCATTTCATTGTGCATTACATACTTTAGTCAACGCAATCTCCAGAATCTTATTGAATGCTTCTACTGTCCCATTAGCTTGCAGATGGTACGACATACTTTGTTGATGATACACCTAGAACTCCTCGGTGAGTGCTCTGATAGTTTCATTAAGGAAGTGCATTCCACGATCACTCAATAAAATTTTTGGGCATCCAAACCATGTCAACACGTTGTTGAATAAAAATTTTGCAGCTGTGGCGGCCATGCAGTACTTAAATAGCAGTGCTTCCACCATCTAGTCAGATACTCTATCGCGATGATGATGTAGCGCGCACCTATCTTCCCTTGAGGTTTGATTGGTCCCACAAAGTTTATTGCCCATTTTTCAAATGGCTACAGTGTCATCTGTGGATTGAGTGGCATCTCGTCCCTTCATGATGGTTTCCTAGTTTTTTGACATATGTTGCAAGCCCGACTTCGAATCTTGATATAGGGTTGGCCACCATAGCCCAGCGCAAAGAATATTTTGTGCCATCACTCAACCTGCATAGTGTCCTCCTGTAGCACCCCCATGTGCTTCCGTGAGGATCTGTCCTCGTTCAAATTTAGGTACATATCTTCATAATATTTCATTGTTTCACATTTTGTAGAGGTGCCCCACAATGACAGAAAATTCCATCGCATGTACCACCAATTCCTTCTTTTGTTGGACTGAATATTCCAGCGGCACAGTCCCTGTGGTTAAGAAATGGATTATATCTTCGAAGTGGTTTTCCGCGACATGCATTGCATAGAGTTGTGCATTAGGTATTCCTTCCTCCAAATTTGTTGGCTCCTCGTCGTTCTCAATTCGTGATAGGTGATCTGGTCCTGCATTTAGGCATCCCGGTTTTACGATGACCTTGAATTTATACTCTTGAAATAGTAATAGCCATCTGCATATGCGGCCCCCCAACACAGGCTTGTTCACCAGGTATTTCAACACGAAATGATCTATATACATCTTGAAGTGCCCACCAAGTAAATAGTGGCGGTATTTCTGGAGCATGTATACCATTGCCAATCATTTTCGCTCAGTAGTAGAATAGTTCTTTTTTGCTTTGGACAGTCGTTGACTCGCAAACACAATCAGGTGTTCCACGCCTTCCACACCTTCCTGCGTAAGTACAGTGCCTAGCGCAATACACGATGCATCAATATGTACATGAAATTCGATGTCCCATTTTCGAAAGACCGAGATGGAAGTGGATGCCATTTTTTCCTTTAGAACCTCCAAACTTTTCTTACAATCATCATTCCAACAATATGTAGCTTCCTTTTTCAATAATTGTTCCATTGGTGTTGTTATTTGTGCATAGCTCTTAATAAATTTCCTATAGTAACCAGTGTGCCCCAACATGGCGCGTAGTTGTTTGACACTTCGCGACGCTTCCAGATTGAGAATAATGGCAATCTTCGCAAGGTCCATCATCAGGCCTTGTTTGCAAACCACATGGCCAAGCATAATTCCAAAGGGGATGAGGAAGGTGCACTTCTTAAGATTCAGCGCAATCTGGTGTCGTCAGCAAGTATCCAGCATCAGTCGTAAGCTCGCTATATGGTTTTTAACTAACCCAAATACAGTCCAATCATCCAGATAGACCTCCAAAAACTTGTGGATGAATTATTTAAACACAGCCACCACTACACGCGAAAATATCATTGACACATTCTTCAGTCCAAAGGGCATAACATTGTATTGAAAATAGCCCCATTCGATTGCGAAGGTTGTCTTGCTCCTATCTTCTGGTGTGATCTTGATCTGATGGTACCCTGAGAAACCATCCGTGAATGAGTAAGCTTCCTGTCTGCCAGCATTCTCCAATACTTCATCTGTAAATGGTGTCGGGAATGGATCATGAACACAGGTGTCATTAAGCTTCCTGAGGTCCACGTAGATTCAAATTTCGCCCTTCTGTTTTTTTCTTCTGCACTACCATAGGACTCACCCAGTCAGATTCTTCCACTGGTTCAATAATTCCTACTGCATGCATTTTGTCCAACTCTTCATGGACCTTTTCTTTATACGTCAGATTCAAACGGTAAGGTTGTTGCTTAACTGGCTTCATGTCCACTTTCAGAGTAATCTTCATCATCCCTAAGTCGCCAATGATCCCCTTTAAATCCATGATTTTGGTCAGGAAAAAATCTTGATATTCGTAGAGTAACTCGGTGACCTTATCCACCATAGCATCGTCCCAATAGTCCCCAAGCATCACATACTTCAGCTCTGCATCAGTACCAATGTTTACCTACTTTGTTTTCAGTGGCGCAGTGATATAGGGGTCCTCAATTGATGGTCCTCGAACTTCGCAACTCCCTTCAGTTTCTGGAATATTAATGTTTTGGGGGTCGTCATCATCCTCCTCTACTTGTATGTTATAAAATTCTAGGGCATGGCTTAACTAGGTTGCCCATGCTGGTTGAACTACTTCCTATGGTTCCTATGGTATTTTGAAGATCGCAGCTTTCACGGCTTGTAGTGCATCGTCAACAATATCTGACCATGGGTCTTCAAATGTGAATGTTAACAAAAATCCCTCACGCAAGACATCCCATTCGCCTGTACCATGTCGGATTTTTGTCTCGATATACCAGTTCATGGGTATGACATCCAGGGTATGGTAGAATAAGTGTACCCATTCAGGTTGAGGTTCTTCTCCATAGGCCTTGGTCCATTTTGCAAGGTGCATGCGCGGGTCATCACATCCATCGTATCTATCTGATATTCATAGTTCCGGTTTCCCAAACCGTAACCACATCATCCTCTTGCAGCTACAACAATTTTCCAAATTTCCTTGATGTGTTCCCCACCAACGCGCAGGTGTCACACATAGCACCCACTTTAGCGCATCAAACCACTGGTGCCCCGGTACGGCACTCTCAAACTTGCTTAAGAATTCATCCACTGTTGTTAATCCATCATATGGCAGTAGATCTCTGGCCTGGGCTATTATGCAACGTAGTGATTTAGTCATCATGTTGCAATTTAGTGTTGTTACTTCATTCAATCGATTGTGCCAGCATTCGTCTTCTTCGTCTGAATCCCAAGGTGTAAGATCCTGCACGCTCCCACGAGATCCTTCCATCTGCAGTCGGATTCACCCACTCCTGATCTCGCACCGGTATCTTGTAGATACAATCCAGTTCATCATCGCTTCCATCATCACGCATGAGTTCATTGTAGTGCTCTCCTTCAGCTAGGTCTAGAAGAATTACTACGCGTAGAGACTTTTTCTCGAATATCATCCTCCGCTTCTTCAGGTTGATGACCCCATTCATATCAGTGGGCCAGTCTATTCCTAGCAACATGGGATAAGGTTTGTTGTCATCCACAATCTCTATCACCTCAAAGTTCATCTATGTGCTCACACCTTCGATATCCACTGTTACCCCTTGCAACCTTCCCACGGGAAAAATCTTATGTTGGTTCGTCATTCACAATTGAATTGAGGACCACTGCAACATGGGCCTACCCATGCATTCCCATGTCCGTTTGGCTAATACATTCACGTCCAAACCCAAGTCCAGGATTACCTAATCCATTTCATATTTGCCAATCTACGCCGTCAATCTCATTTCCCTCCCAGTGTACAATGCATGCCATCCTAGCTTCCGAACTATGCGTGGTTCACCCGACCCTGCGCACCTAGTGATCAGCTCTTGTAGTCCTTTAACTGCCTTATCGTCACATAGCATCTTCATGCATGTCTCTAAAAAGGTAGTTAGCATAGAAGGATCCATCCTTGTCTCTGGTTGATCCTTGCTACCTGAAGTAGAGGCCTCCATGAAGCTCTTCTTAGCTTCCATAAATGTTTCCTTTATGCGTTCCAATTCAAACTCAGGTTCTGTTATAGGAGCCTTGTGAACCCATGTACCTTCCTCAAGCTACTTCCCCTTACTTCCCCTATAGTCACGCCACTTCAAAGCACCATATTCACATTTGGGTCTCCTTCGCATGGTTCAGACTTCATCATTTGGATATTCTGGGTCGGATTAGGCTTGTAGTACTCCTTTCTCACGCATCTGTGTGATCAGCACAATCTACCATTTCATGATCAAACTACTCATAGTACGAACAAGATAGTCTTGTCATATTGGTACAATCACGAGCATAGTGCCCTGGTCCTCTGCAATTGTAATACATTAACCATCTACGCCCTCTTCGAGGTCCCATTCCTCCTCTTCCTCGTCCTTGCCCTTGAAATCCACCGCACGCCATTCCCATTGTTGGGTCGAGGACTCGCGTTTCTATCTGCACTCAATAAGCTAGGGTCTGATCCACCATTAACTCATAGCTCTAACATGTACGCTCATCGTGGCCCACTGATCTATAGAAATTACAAAACAGCTTTTGTGTATACTTCTACAATAGGTGACAGTTGTCTGTCGTGTGCTTTCTCCCCACCTGACAAATCATGCACCAGAGCATGGGTGCTGCACTTGGCCCTACCTGTGCCTCTGGTCTCAACGGAATTGGTCCCCCTCCTGCCAAGTAGTTCGCCAATACTGGACAGTGATCCTTGTTGTGGCCCTGGCTTTTATATTTTATGCACCACACTTCTTTGTGTACCTCTTGTCGAGGCGCCCTATCCTACTTCAAACTCTGCATTTCCAAGCATAGGTTCTGTAGTTGCGTGTGGATCTGTTGGACTTCCAATCCCGGATCCTGTATTAGTGTTTCATGCAACCTCATTGCCATCTCCAATGCTTCAGCCTGCATCGAAAGCTTCTATTGTGACAATGCCATCCTCAGGTGTGGTGTCTACGACGCCACAAACCACGAGCATTGTTGTGCATTTGTTAACATCATATTAGCCACGCAAATCATACTCTTTAGTCTCTGATCCAGATCCCAAGGGGGTCTCACCTAGAAGCATCGCGATCTCGTTAAATCCGATTATTGATTGTGTCTCTGATTTCGGCTGGCTAAATTCTTTGTTCATCGCATACTAGATCTCTACTATTCCTGCATTTGGGTGATCATTCGAGTACTTGATATACCATGTCAGTTTGTGATCTTGCAGTGCACTTACTAATGTGGCCTTCTTAATGTTGTCATCTATGACCCCTTTTGCTTCCCACACTACTTTTACCATGAACCAGAACTGGTCCGGATCCTCATTCCCTACTCCTTTGAATACTGATAGCTTGATCATGCTTTCCATGCTAAACTGCGAGTTTGGTGGAGGTGGGATGCTTGAAGATGGAGGTGAAGTAGGTGAAGTGGGTGATGGCATAAGTGGAGGTGATAACTACAGAATGCGCTGCCTTATCAAACTGACCGCACTTCTCACGGAAACCCGAGTGCACTCTTCCTCACTCACTCACGGGAGTGAAATTAAAGGATTGTTTCCTAAACCTTCGATCCCTTTGTAGATCTTTCTGCTTTGCATCATTCCAATCATTAATGTATTCACATAACCCACTTCTCACACAATAACAACTTAATCCAGGTATTCAGGGATTTGATGTACCTACCTTGCGGTCCCTTGAGAAAACGTCATTCTACTTCACTATAGCTCACGGTTGTGTCAATCGTGAACTCAGTGATAAACCCCCATATTAGCCAGTCGGGCCAATGGTCCACGACCCACACGATCTTATCTTCTTATGCCTCTAGTCTATGTACTAACTCCAAGGTCCACACTATCGGTTGATCGAGCTTGTATCTTCCCTGGTCCACACTATCGGTTGATCAAGCTTGTATCTTCCCTGGTTGTCAGCTATCCTCACAATCCAATCATACAGCTTCGAAGAGAAGGTTGCGAAGAAGATCTCATGGATTTCTATATATACGTAGTGATCCAGCCACCTCTTCTCGGATATCTATGGGGTCCTGTTTTCCTGTGTTACAAACTCCTGAAGCTTCTGATCCAACCAATCTTCAATTTCCTTCTTTGTAGGGTTCCAACGTTTTGACATCAAACATCCCTTAGGCAGATCCCAGTCCCAGCAAAGGAACCCTTTGTTGGCTTGATGGGGCCTAACTCAGGTTTAGTCATGAGTTAGCAAAACAAATCCCGAAACTACTAGCCCTTTCGGCAACAGTCCGCAAAGCGCAAACTGAGGTCTCACTCGAGGTAGTATGGGAGGGTGCTGGAACCGGATTTCTACACCCTTAGGATTCCTTGATGCGTCTTGGAAGGCTTGCGATCCCACTCTATGCATTGTGCTACTTCCATGCAATTGTTTGTCTAATGCAACTACCTTCGCACAACTTAAATGAAGAGCGTGAATGTTCTTTACCCTTTACTGTGCTTATTATTATTATAGATCTTGAATTTAATTAAGTGGGCCCAATACTTTCATTTACCATAAAAATACATGGACACAATCATAAACTGTAAACAAATGCATAGACAGAAAAATAGATACACGATGTTCCAACACCAACTTATCTTTATTAATGCTTTTTCCAGTTACAATACACTTCCTACCCTACGCACACAGCTGCAGGGGTCCATGCACATAGCTGCAGACTCTACCAGGCCTCTGCGCACACAGTTGCAGAGCCTCTTCCTATTCCTACCACCCAAGACTCGGACTTACAGACTCAGAGAAAATATCACATTCAAAAACCCATATCACTTCCTATCAATACTAAAAAAAAACTACCTTCTATACTTAGAGCCTCACACTATTTATGCATTCCTATGGTCTGCGGACCATGGGTAGGCCGATACATTCTATATTAAATTACAATATTTTTAGGACAAACTATCCTAAACTCTTGCACTCTGCACCCGCATTTTGCGGGGTCTTTACATTGTCTTGACCCAAAACTTGGCTTTAAGCCCCAAAAATCCGCTATGGGGGGATCTGCTGCCCAACAATCTATATCAATCAAAAAAGTCTAGTCAAACTCTTGCAGCACAAACTTCCACAATTAAATCATAATGACATATCTACATGCATATCCCAGTCATCTGCAAACACTAGTTCAGTCTATATATTCATATTATTCAAACTTTCCTGCTCGAATACTTTTCTATTATTTGCTCCACATTTGTAGAACTAACATCCTTCAAGTGAACATTTTATTTCATACACAAAACTACATGCTTGTTTCCAGTAGGCATAGTCGCACCCATATGCCTTCCTCTGTGCAGTTGGGATATTACAGTCACTCTCTTCAAGATTTTATGTGAGCGATTGTGCCTTCCCAACTGCCAAACCCTAGCTCAAAACTAGCTTAGTTCCTTAATCACACCCTTGCACTTGCATCAGTGTGGATGGGAGGCTATAGTCACACATGTAGGCTTACTTCCATACGACTAAGGCTTAAAGTGAGATAAAACTATCTCACCTCATATCAAACCTTTGCTACAAATCAACAATGTCATATATTTTTCTATTCATGCACATAAATCATATTTCAATAGTAAAGAATATACATATTATAATGCAAATGGTAAATGGAGAGGTTCTCCCTCTGAATGGGAATCTACTCCAATCATCTTCATTCATGTCATCAAAATGTCTATAATATTGGCATGCATTAGCAGATATGTTCGATCATAAGGTCAAACATATATCCATCATGGTTATAACATGCTAACATTAGCGACTACATCATCACCATGACATCAATATTTTGTCAAGGGTTAGGGTTACATGATAGGGGCATATGACAGCTGCACCATTACACTTCAAATATTTTGAACACAATATCACTTCTATTAATTCAATCCATCAAGTTAGGCAATTTAGTTTTACCATATGCCATAGTTACTAATCACATCAAAATATAACCACAATTAATAAAAGATCTAGAATATCAATTCATAGTTATACTTATATCATCATGGTTACCATGCTTATTATCAATAGGACCATGTTCAGTTTGTTAGAGTCGGTCTTGTCAGTCCTCCATCAGAGATCAAAACTCTTTATGCATTTCATTTCTAGGTGTCTCGCTCCATTCACTCAGCTGCATTCCTTTATGGGCATGCCATAATCTGACGGAAGGGTCTTGTCAGTCATTACCCCTCATGTCTTGTACCTATTGGCTTAGGTCTTTTCATCAATGTTTATTAAATTCCATGACAGTCAATGTTTGATATTTTAATGGACAAGAGTCATTTCAGTCATTAGGTCTAGGGTTTGCAAATTGTTGTTCTCAAATAATACTTGCAACCTAGAGGAAGGCTCAATAATTCACTCAAATGATGTTTCTGAGAAAGAAAAGATGAATTTTGGAAACTGAGAGAGGTTTTTTTCCATAATAGGCCAAGGAAGAAAACCCTCCTTCACTTTTTACACAGGTGCCATGGTCTTAGAGAAATGTCAAAAATACACTTGCCTCGGGAGAATCGATGCACCTCTAAAGTGACCTTAGGGAAATCAAGTTTTCTCCTAGCTCAATTAGTCAACTTACTTGTTTGATGAGTAAAATTATAACTAGAAACAAAGATATTTCCAATGATCTATCATGAACTCAATTTGGAGCTGAGGAACACCTTCCAAAGTTGACTGCAACAGCACTTTGCCTTGAGGCAGCTTCACTGGGCACATTTTGACCAGTCTTAGGAGATTTGATTTTTTTATAGGGAAAATGAACTCCAAATTGAAAAATTTTAGTTGGGTTGCAAAGTAGACTCGAATCCATTTCCAACAAGCTATCCTGTACCCAATTTTGACACCAGGAAGGCCTCCAAACGTCTCCTGTAAAAAGAATTACACACAGGCTCTATGCGTCGCGCCCTGGCACGGTGCTTATGATGGGGAGCTCCAAATCAAGAAAGGTTTGCTTTTTTAGATTCATCATGAAAAATAATGACTGCTGGTGCATGGCCAAGAAATTTGGATCATTTTTGGGGCATTTTTGGTCATTTGACAAATTTTTGTGCACAAACAGGATTTTTCTCCCTGCGGCGCTTAGGATTGGGAGCTCCAAATCAAGAATGGTTTGAATTTTTGGATTCAGCATGAAAAATCATAACTACTGGTGCATGGACAAGAATTTTGGGCAAGTTTTGAGTCCTCAGGAGGTCAAAAACACTCAAAAACTGACCTCTCTGCCCCTATTTTGACACACAGGAAGCAGTCTTGGGAGATTGAATTTTTGAAGGGGCAACTGAGCACCAAATTCAAAAATTCCACTTGAGTTGGAAATTAGACAAGCAGGGCTTTCCAAACAGAACACTTGGGTACAATTTGGACTCCAACAGGTACCTCAAAATCACCTCCAAAGTGGCACGGTGCATATAGACCCAAAGGCCAAAATCACTTCCGCTCCACGACATTTCGATTCGCGACTTTCTCCAAGTGGGCCCGCTCATTTACACTATATTTTTCTCAGCAACTAAGGAAATGTTTAAAGAGTATTTTCACTAAAGGTTAGCTTCTATCCAAGTGGCAAAGGAAGGCGAGCAATCACCCAAGCCATTTGTCATTTTTGTAACGCTGCACCTATAACTAATGGTTGACTTTCCATTTCCATTTTGTAACGATTTGAAAAACTCCCCAACTGTGGGTCGTTCTATTTCCCAACGGCATAGCCTATTTATTGTATGCAAACCATTTGCAAAGGGTTGGTTGTCATTTCTGGGAGACTGTGGGAGAGAAACTCAGTTCTTCATTGTATATTTTGACAGAGAATTAATGAAAGGCAGCGGATCTGGTTCATGAGATTCATGTGGTGTGAGTGTAGCAAATGTGTTCTCTTTATGTTTCATATGTATTTCATTATGTTTCACAGTTCATTCATATTCATTTCCAGTGAATTTTTTTAAGTAAGATAATTAGAATTCATGTTTATTGCTCTGCCTGTGGGAAAGTTTCACATTGTGTTCTTCTTCTGTTGAAAAGGATTCATGTGTTTATGCCCTTTTCACTCTCCTAAACAATCTTTCCATTCCGCATTATTTCAAATTTAATTGCTAGACTTTCTGCCTGTCTTGCCTCACGAAGTAATCTGTGCCTTTGTGTTAAATTCTCTGCTCATTGTTGTTCGTTGGTCCCATATATCCCAGAAACTTAGTCATTTATAAAAAATTGCTTCTTGTATCCATATTTATTTAAGTCTAGCCTAAAATCAATATTCACTGTAAGTCATCTCAGACCATATTTGTGTATTTATTCACTGAGTGTGACATGGAGAGAGCCCTCTCCTGTTCTGGTAGGGCTAGCTACCAGACTGAGCGTGGTTTGTGGCTACCCTGAATTTTTCCTTCCTTCAGCCTAAGGCAGATTTAGGTGCTAACACAGTCATTCAATAAAACTTTACCAAAACAACAAGAGTGGCAACCCTTTTTCCATAATTTCATCATGGTCATCACAAGTATTATCAATACCATTGTATATAGAAATAAATGAGATAACCTTCTATATGAGATCCATCATGTCTTATGCATGTCAAGTGTCAAGAGTATCATTTACTAGAGTCAAGGTGCTAGCCTTCTTCACAGGATTGGGATATCCAAAACAATATATGTTAGCCAAACATCAAGTATACCAATATATCAAAAGACCAACATTAAGTAGCATCATAGAATTTAAGAAGTTCATCATGCTTAAAATGTTCAATACCAGGTGCACCATTTCATCATAAGAAACATGAATCCAAATCACTTTCATATGTATGAAAGAACCATTTGTGAATGAAACATTCATCTTACCTTAGGGCTTACCTTTCCATTCAACATTATAGCTGAAACATAACATAATATATCATGCATACATTGTAGTATTCAAATACCTATGCACCTTTTCATTAGGTGCCTCTTTACATTTTCCAGCTCTAGATTTTCTTTTCTACATCTCAAATGATCCTCAAGAGGGATCCTCTTATTACATATCATTAACGAAGTTAGAAACATCCAAATACTCAAATATATATTCAGGAAGCATAAGTAATGATCAAAACAATAATTATATCCATAAGTCTAGACAAAAGTAATCCCATAAAGGAGCATCATAAGTCAAGAAGCACTTATCTTCAATGAAAGGTGGTCCTCTCCCTCTTGAACCAACGTTCAAGAACCATCACTGTCCATTGTCCACATAAAAATGTTGCCTTCAATCAACTTTATTAGAACCAAGCCTACTAGTGACTATCCCATCTAGGGCCTCATCAAATCTGTCACAAGTGCTTGAACATATTTACTTTGACCATTCTAGGGTTTCTAGACTTCACATCTCAAATCTTGCCATAAACCAGGGTTTCTCTCAAACCCTAACCTCATAATATCCATCAAACCCTAACAT
Organism: Pinus taeda; assembly: GCA_000404065.3. NCBI lineage: Eukaryota > Viridiplantae > Streptophyta > Pinopsida > Pinales > Pinaceae > Pinus > Pinus taeda. The sequence continues at coordinate 104,906 of APFE030054045.1, forward strand.
ACAAATTCCATAAGGTTTTCTTCAAACCTTAGAATTATTTTAGGTCTCCTCCATATTCTCTTTCTTCCCTCAAAGGTTTCTCCATGGGGGTGATTTCCTATGACTTTTCTTAAGCCCAACTTTGATTCCATGTTAATTTTTCATAGGGCTATATTGTTTTTTTCTTTGATAATTCTATTTCTTAATTAACTTATTAAGTTCACCCCATAAAATCATAACATTATCCATATTTAAATCATTATGCATCATCATATGAAATTATGTAGAAAGAATAATATCATCATCATCAACACAGGGAAACATAAAGGAAAAATAGAAGAAAAGTATTCACACATAGAGACACGAGGATTGGTCGGAGACTAGGGAAAAACCCACTATGGGGAAAACCTTTGTAAATTATTATTCTTAGATTGTAATCAAATGATTAAGAAAAAGAGAGTACAATGATCTATATCTTCATTTATGCAACTAACCAACAAAACAACTATAACATCCGTAAATGAACCCAATAGAGCTTATGCTCAAAAATTTGATTCTGAAGACTGTAATCAACTGTCATTGTCTGTAGTCAACTGTCAAACCCTGTTGTCACTAAGTGAAATATTTAGAATACTGAGATTTCATATTTTAGATCTTGGTTGTATGGAGGAGGTGTCATGTGAGCGACTATATCTTTCCTAGTCGCTCCCTTAAGCCTAGCATGTGAGCGAATGGGGTCAGATCTAGACTGCAGAAACACTAAACCCCTAGTCATATGGATGGAGAGTTGTATGTATGAATGGAAGGTTCCATTCACATGGATGAGCTTCTATGCATGCGAATATAATCAAATCCTTCCTATTTTGTGCATATGATTGGAGTCTAAAACCCTAAATTAGAGATGTGAGCTTCAGACCCCACAATTTCATCTCAGAGCGAAACTGATCCTCCGCGGATGAACCTCAGACCCGCACGAGCCAAAAACAAGATAGAAGAGTGTTTCATCATTGTGTCCAAATGAGGTATAGGTCACTTGTATTTATGTCCTTCTTAGAGGGTCTACTTTTCTTTAGGGTCGACCTTATCAAATATGCATGTGTGGGTTTTTATTCATAAATACACTTTCCCTTATCTGATTTGAGTGATATTTAGGTCAATTTTGGTCCTCTCAAAAAGATAAATTCAATGAAATTATTATATCCATAAAATGAGTTGTAAAAATTGGAATTTGAATGCAGTTGCATATTTTTAACACTGTGAAAACATGTTTTTCTATTATTTACAACAATTTTACATTATGTTGTTTGAGGGTTGCAACTTCTTGATTTATGTCTAATAATTCTTTGATCAAAATATATTTCTCCTTTTCCACCTAAGCTAATTATCAGATGCTAACTGGAAGGATATCAGTTCTCTTTGAATGCTAACTAGGAAAAAGCTCAAATTAGGAGAAGGAGAGTTGGTTGAAGCTAACCCAGAAATTGGAAGAGTCTATCCTAGGAGGAAAATAGTAGAAGAAATTCCCTTGGAATCAGACTCCCAGTTCATGAATAGTTTCATGACCATGAGAGCCATGGTAGAAGAAATGTATAGAGAATTTAAGAGAGGTAGAGATGAAGATTCTTCAACCTCCAAACAAGATAAACGAGTAGAAGAACCTCTTCTAGTTGCCCACCCAGAAGGAAAATAAAAAGAAGAAAAGCCCTCTCCACCATCTCCCCCATCATCATCATCTTCTTCACATAAAGAAAGCCCTAAAAAGAAAAAGAAGAAACCTTCTTTGATTAAATTAGATGTGAAGTTTGATTTGCCAGTTTATGACGGAGAATTGAATGCAAAAGAGCTAGATAACTAGATTATACATATTGATGTATATTACAGAGTGTAGAGCATCGATTCGGAAAGGAGAAAGATTCAGCTGGCTAGCCTACGCCTTGGGGGAACTGCTCTAGTATGGTGGGGAGGTAGGACACAAGCTGATTTGAAGAAGCAAGGTAAAATTCTTTCTACCTGGAAAAAACTTTTTTCTGCCATTAAAAAACAATTCTATCCACTAGCTTATATGCATCAAGCTATGATGAATTGGAAAACTCTTCGCCAATTAAAGGGGAAAAGTGTACAAGGCTACACCCAAGAATTTAGGAAAGGAGCTTTGATTCTAGGCATTTCTTTAGACTCACCTGAAACTCTGCTAAAGTATATAGGTGGTCTACACAGCTATTTGAAGCACACCATTCTCATGTTTAACCCTGCTAGCATAGATGAGGTATCTGTTTAGGCTACACATCTAGAGGCTAGAGGCAAGAATGTGAACCCAGAAGTTGGGGGATCATCAAAACCCACTGCAAGCAAGAGCAAGGAAAAGAGAAAGCAGAAATGGAAAGAGAGGAAGACAAATGTTGTACAAAAGACCAAACCTTCATGCACTCACTGCAAGAAGGATGGGAATGACGATGAACAATGTTGGATTCTGCATCTAGAGCTGAGGCCCAAAAAGTTTAATGGCAAAATGAAGAAGATTGTTGCAACTATTCAGAAGGATTTGGGGTCAAACTCAGGGGATGAAACAACAATCACAACCATAGGTATAAAAGGTTGTCCGCTTTAGAGAATGCAGAAATCAAGAAGCAGGTACAGGAGCTACTCGAGAAAGGGTTCATAAGACCTAGCACATCACCATGTGGGTCTCCAATTGTCTTGGTGAGAAAGAAAGGTGGCTCATGGAGAATGTGCATTGATTACCGAGCACTGAATAAGATAACGATAAAAAATCGTTATCCCCTTCCTCACATAG
>APFE030054045.1:108027-125428 GCA_000404065.3 Pinus taeda
AGTGGCTACCATCAGGTCAGAGTTGCAGAGCAAGATGCATGGAAGACTGCTTTCAAAATAAAGCAGGGATTGTATGAGTGGTTAGTTATGCCTTTTGGCTTAACTAATGCTCTTGCTACTTTCATGAGAGTAATGAATGATGTACTCAAGCCTTTTATTGATGATTTTCTCATTGTATATCTAGATGACATTCTTGTATTTAGTAAAACATGGGAAGAACATTTGAAGCATGTAAAGCAGACTCTAGATGTTTTGAAAAGAGAAAATCTTTCTGTTAAGCTATCAAAATGTGAATTTGGCAAAACATCTTTGAATTATTTGGGTCATATTGTAGGGGGTGGTGAATTGAAGATAGATCCCTCTAAGGTTGCAGTCATTGTAAATTGGCCCAAACCCAAATATACTACAGAAGTTAGAAGCTTCCTAGGAGTAGCACAGTATTGGAGAAAGTTTATTGCTAACTTTTCCTTGATTGCAGCTCCCTTACATGCTTTAACAGGATTGAACAAGGTGTTTCAGTGGGGAGGCAAACAACACAAAGCCTTCGACACCTTAAAAGAAAAGATTAGTACAACACCAGTACTAGCATTGCTCGATCTTCAAAGACCCTTTGAGATTGAAATAGATGCTAGTGACTACGCCATGGGAGTAGTGTTGATGCAGCAAAGTAAACCCATATGTTTTCATTCTAAGACATTTAATTATGTAGTAGTAATTATCCCACATATGATAAAGAATTGTATGCATTAGTACAGAGTGTGAAAAAGTGGAAACATTATCTAATGGGCAAAGAGACATTTATACATATTGATCATCAACCACTTCATCTACTATACCTAAGCATAACCCAGTATTGCATGAAAGCTGCATTGAACAGTATATGCTCAAGATATAGATTTTAAAGATGTATATGCAACTTTAAGTCATGGAAAACAAGTAGAAGAATTGGATTATCATGTTAAGGACCAAATCTTGTATGATTTTTGAAAGTTATGCATTCCTCAAACCGAAAGAGTAAAGATAATTCGAGAAGCACACACTTCTCTAATATCATGTCACCTTGGTGTAAGTAAAATAATTGAACAGTTTATAGATATGTAAGAGGGTGTACCATGTGTGCTAAAATCATGCCCAACAATAGAAAACTAGGCTTGTACACTCCACTACCAGTTCCTTCTCATCCTTGGGAAAGTGTTTCCATGGACTTTGCTGGGGGACTGCCTAAGTCTAGAAAAGGTCATGACTATTTATATTTTATTGTGGATAGGTTCAGCAAAATGTGTATTTTAATACCTTGTAACAAACAGATTACAACTGAACAAACAACAAAGTTGTTGTTTCAGCATGTATGGATTCATTTTGGATTACCCACTTCCATCGTATCTGATCGATATTCTCAATTTGTTGGGAAGTTTTGGTCAAGTCTGTGGGAATTGATGGACAACATATTGAAGAAGAGCACAACCTTTCATCCACAAAGAGATGGCCAAATAGAGGTGGTCAACAAGACAGTGATCCAGTTGCTCAGGGGATATTGCAGCAAGCATCACAAGCTTTGGGATGAACATTTGTGTTATGTGCAACATGCTTACAACCGGGCTAAAGATTCTTCTACACGGAGATCTCCTTTTGAGACATGTTTTGGTACCAAGGTCTCCCTTGGATTTTGTCTTTGGTAAAGACGTAGTTTTTGATGGACACAGTGATGTGGACAAGGCAACCAAGTTCATTGAACAAATCAAAGAGATTCACCAAACAGTGCAGGAAGAGCTAGAAAAGAGCCAAGCCAAGGATAGGGCAAGGTATCATAAGCATCGGATTGAGCATAGTTTCCAAGTTGGTGATCAAGTCTAGCTGTATATCAGCAAAGACAAAATGCAAGGTGAACGTAAGAAGTTGAAGCCAATAAGGTATGGACCTTTCAAGATACTTGGGAAAATCGGTGAGAATGCTTTTCGCCTTGATTTTCTAGCTTACATGCACATCTATTCAGTAGTTAATGGAGAAATATTGACACTGTTTGAACCTTCATTGATTGAAGATCCCAAAAAGCAGATTCAATTTTCTTCTATTGATGATCTGTTGCCTAAATATCTCAATGAATTGCAGGAAGATAAGTTCTAGACAAGAAGGTGAGAACTACCCATAGAGGGAATGTTGAGTACCTTAGGATTGGACTCAAAGGTTCAAAACCAAGCAGTGCAAGATGGATAGAAATTGGGCAAGTGAGGAATCTATATCCTCACTTGGTTGATGCTTAAAAAACAACTTTTGGTTGTCCAAAAGATTTTTCAGTGGGAAGGCGTGATCCAAAATGGATCCTAGAACACTTTGTAAGTTTTCATGAACTCTCTAAAAATTATGCCAAAGATTCGAAGTCTCATAAAGATCAAGCTATCGGAGGGAATCCTCAAACAGTTGCAATGGCGATCATCGCGGATCAATGAGGGTCATCGATCTAGCGCGCAGAGCGGCGGACCATGGTAACACGTGCTGACACCAACCAACAAATGCATGGGCAAATTTAAGCAGCGAAGGTAGTTTCTGATATGCGATTAGCGACAAGTCGCTAATCGCATATCACAGGGAAAACCTCTTAGTGAAGAGAAGTCCCGAGCACCCAGACCCAAAATAATTATAAAACGTGGAAAATATTGTTTCAATTTCGTCGAAGTAGGATTCCACAAAACCGGTAGGATATCAGATGGGCTTCGAGCAGTAAGTGGTTTCAACCAAGTTCCGCCTGATGCCACACAGTGATCACCACGCATCCCGGTGGAGAGAGAGAACCACTCACATCGGACAGGTAAACATCATGCTACTCAGCCACCCAATATGAATGACAACCGTAGGATCTGGGGCCCACAGATCAACGATGGAGATGCGTTCCAATGGATGACCGAATTCGACAAGATTATAAAGCAAGATCACATAGGATTTGAAGTCTAATATGGACGATGCATTGATAGAAGGTTGTGTTTCGTAGGCATTCTTGGAGTTAACGGAAAAAACGGCCATTTCAAATTTGTCCAAGAGAACTGACACTCATCTGTTATGAAATAGGTGGCCACCTCCCTGTGAGGTGTTATACAGTGACTGATTACGCAGGACAGAGGGATTCAAATAGATAGAGGCAGGGGAATCGAAAAGCCGGGAAGCAGAAATGGATAGTCAAGAAGTAGATTGGCATAAAAGCCACGAACTAGCAGCGAAGGAAAAAAATTAAGAGTAGTAAGCAGTAGGTAGTATGCCGAAAGTAGAGAGAAGAAGTCGAGCTAACCTACAGAAGCAAAGGCAGCATCGAGCCAGAGTTAGGGCAGAGACAGAGAGAGTCAGAGAGTCTGTGTACTCTAGAGAAGGCTTGAGAGGTTCAAGTGAACTCTTCTGTATATGCATGTCATGTATTGAGTCTCAGATTGGGCTCATACTATCATGACCAATAGAGGTCAAGAGTCAGTGAGGAGAGTCTGTGTACTCTAGAGACTTGGGGGATCCAAGTACAGTCTTACTAATTTATACCTATTGTGTGAGACTCAAATTGAGCTCACTATTGTAAAAACTCTGCTTTGAAAACATAATAGAGAGGCCACCATTGAAGGCTGGACTAGGAGACGTAGCTGAGGAGTATTGGGTGAACTCCTTATTAAACTTATTGTGTTTATATGCTTGCCTGTTATGTTTTCTTTAACTGCTTCATTGCCTGTGTATTTCGCAATCTTATCGATCTGTTGCGTAAAATAACATAGGCACATCCATGCACATGAGTCTATAATACCTTATTAATTATCTTAGATCAAATATCAGATCAAGGAATCTTAACAAAAACCCCTTTCTAGCTGGAAAAAAGTGGACTTGGTATATGTTCAAACACTGCCTGATGAATTCTAGAGCAAAAATTCTCATTGTTACAAATGTAGGGAGTTTATATGGTGGAATTTCTGCCCCATACAACCTTATCTCCAAATGATCATCAAATACACACCAATCACCAACCTTAAGGTTAATTGCAACAAAGATTGAGCCTCGAGAAGAATTCTAGGGGTGGGAAAATTGTTTATGATTATGCATACTACTGACATAAAAGATGACATATAAAATGAAAACCCTTCATTGTTTTCTTTCTTCCTGACTATAACAGTCCAATTGATGAAAAATTTCTTATGCTTATGAGGATCCACAGTATTTAATTCCAACCCTGTAAATCAATCTACATGTTGGTAGAGGAATAAGTAAGCAATCAAGGAGGGATATCGAAAACAAATAGTAATGCTAAAGTTGTAATTGAAGGTTAATACCATGTTCCTAGTAGGCTAGAATATGAAATATGATGTTTGGCTGCATTATCAAATGAAAGAAACCTAAATCTTGACAATTGACTGCTCTTGTATCATCTCTTCCTATTATACCCATAATGGTAAACGAGATTGACTTGACATTCTTAGAAAAGGAAGTTATAGGAAACTCAATAGCCCATAATGGTAAACAAGATTGGCTTGACATTCTCAGAAAAGGAAGTTATTGGAAACTCAATAGCCTCTGGATAAAGCATAGAATTTGAAGTTAAAATTAGACTAAACAACCTATTTTTGTCTTTTGCGGAAAGGGTTTAATATACAGATAAAAGGGAATCATCAGTGAAATCCACATAACTACCAAATTCTCGAAAGTTTAAAGCATGAAGAATTAAAAAAGAATATATTTGTAAAATGTTTTCACCCATTGAGTTCATGACATAATTATGTCAAGGATATAAGGATGACGTGTGCCAACTGATAAATTTCGGGAAAGGGTATGTATGGTGAATGCTAGTAGCTCAAAGACTAGATTTTACTACTCGTAGGAAGACTTCTGACTCAATTTGATTAACCGAAAAGTTTTGATGAATTTCTATGAGATGTAGATGACAAATAGAATCAAAGATATCCCTTTCCATATCCATTATAGGTATATGAGTGGTTGACCTAGATAAGGAAACATTCTTCGCCATTTAAATTCGGCTATTTAAGATAAAATGGAGCAAACTGGGTGGTATTATTACCTAGATTCTTTGGGACAAATTCACTACAATTATGAACTAGAAACAATAGCAAAAACAATGAAACAATATATATGTAATGGGTGAAATAGGTTTTTTCTTATTATAAAGCTAGAAAAATGAGAGTGATGACAATATAGATGAAAAGTACAGAAACAATGAGGTGGAAGATGAGATGGGAATAGGAAGGTGATGTGGATGGCATGAGAGTTACATAGAGGGATGACGAGGAGGGATAAGTTGGCTCACTTTCGCACGCTCACCTGTTGACGTTGATATGGTCCATCGAATCTTCTTACCACCCTCGGTGACACCTCAGTTGGTAAGTAGTTTTACCTTAGGGTGTTGGCAAGGTGTAGCAGAGCCATCAATCTCCCCAATAATGATTTCACAAAGCCACCCCTCAAGGGCACTTCCCGACACAACTCACGTTTTTTGTGTGTAGTCATCTAGGCATAACTTGATTTGGAGTTGAGGTGATGTGCTCAAAGAATTGTACACCCTTTAATCCTTTCCACCACTTTATGTGTATATGGGATGGCCCACCATTTTACATACATACATACATATATACATACATACATATACATATACATTTACATTTACATTTACATATACATACATACATACATACATACATACATACCTACATACCTACATACATACATACATACATACATACATACATACATACATACATACATACATACATACATACATACATATTTTTTCTTTTTTTTGCTACAAAGATTAAATAGCTACAACTGTCCAAGAGGCCCATGCATACCTTTTTACCAATTTTCCATAAAGGCTATAGAAAACCCCTCCCCCTCCTGCCACCTTTGAGTAAAGAAATATTAAGTGAAACGATGACCCAGGATTTTTCAAGACATTATGAGCAAGGAAATGTTAAGTTCTAAAATTTTCTATAATTTTCTAATATAGCATTAGATTTCCAACATTAGTATTTGATTGATCTTTTATAACATTTTCTAAGGAAGATTAACCATGCCCTTGACCATACTATAATCTAAGTATATTCCATGTGGGCCTTTCTATATACAGTAAGGTATATGGAAGATCTAATCAATAAACATATTATGTTTGATACGATACACTTGTCTACAAATGCTTATAAGGGAATCATATGATGATCTCATATATATAATTTATGTATGAACTTTCTAGTGATAGTTTTCCTATTCATTAATAAATCTCTAAGTTTTATAAGTGTTACTGTTTCTAACCTAAAAATTCTAGATTTCTTTGAATTTTGTATAAAATTTTAATTTAAACTCATTTTTACATACATGAGATAGAAATCTAATTTTTACTATTTCTATGAATTTAAAATTTCATATGAGTGACTTAATATATTTAGAAAAATATATTAAATAATGGTTGATAATAATAATTAGCCTTAAGGGTTAGCTCAGTTGGTCAAGTTCCCATTGCTAAGTATCTCACTAGTTGGAAGGTCATGAGGTCAAATCTCCTCAACGCCCTTGGGGCTTAATCTCCCTGGATTTTCCCATGGATGTAGTGTCATATTGTAGATAGACTTTGGATAAAATAATCTTCTTGAATAATGATGTGAGACTCCAAAGGAAAATGTATAGAGAAGGGACGAGATTAAGAGGAGAAAAGAAAATTTCTTGAATTAAAATCAAAATTAGCCATAAATTATAATAATAATAATATTTAGTTTTTAGAACATAATATAAGAAGGTAAAAAGGAGAGGGGAGTAAATAATATAAATTAAATTAATAAAATGCCTTAAATAGAAAAAATAAACTAATAACAATTTTTTGGTCAAAATTAGCCTTTAGTATTATTAGAAATTTTAATTTGTGAAAACCTAATATAAGAAAGGTAAAGGCACTAACCATTAAACAATAAATAATTTAAATTAATAAAATAGTGTAAATGGAAAAAAGAAAACAAAAATGAGATAGTCTTATTAATAAAAAACTTAAACTTATCAAATTTAAAAATCTCTACCAAATTTTGGACAAAATTGATCAGAAAGTGTTCACAAAATGGTCATTTCTTTTCTTAGTTAGACTAACCATTAATAACCATTAATATTATTAATTCTTTTTATTTTTGATCATGAAAAATAATAAAAATTGAATTAATAAATTGATTTAAATATTATAATTTTTAATAATAATATAATTACAAAGGAATTGGAAGAGCAACCATAATGCACAAAATATACACAAGAAATTTTTCTATTATACACATCATTCAATTACATAATATATAATATATATATATATATATAATATATATATATATATATATATATATATATCTCGTTGAACTTAGATCCAACTACTCTAATTAGAGATAGGAGTTGAGAAAATCACAAACCAATTCCAAACTTAGCATGCAAGTCATGGAAGCATTATCTCCAAATCCCTCCTTTAATGCTTACATGGCAAACATTAAAAACACATATTATAACAACAAGAACTATCTCTGTCTGACTCGTCCTCATCAACACTCACATCCACTCTAGAATCTTGCAAACATCATTCTTTCATCACACACACATCTTCGAGATATCTCTTGACCTCCATTTAGAACATAATTGCATGTGACCATTGTTGACTAACTTTGCAAGATCAACAATATTGACACCTCGACTCGTCGGGGCTTCCACGATAAGGTTTGTCAAGTAATGAACCACTCTATTGACCTACCACCATTTGTTGGATATTTTGCTTTCATCTATCCGTCAGTTGCTAGGATGGAGGTCTGGATATTGAATGTGTTCAAAAGTTGATCAAACAACTTGACCTTACTAACATAAGAATTGATGTTCCTGAAACTGGGGCATAAGGCTTGCAATTTATGAACCACCAATCTTTTCTTCAACAAGAATTAAAAAGAAATAGAAAAACAAAACTATCATCCAGGCATAGACAAATCACCATGTTTGTCTTTGGCACAAGTCCATGCATAGACAAATCACCACATATGTGTTTGATACAAGTTAGAGCATAGACAAATCACCACATATGTGTTCGACACAAGTCAGAGCATAGACAAATCACCACATATGTCTTCGACACAAGTCAGAGCATAGACAAATCACCACATATGTCTTCGACACAAGTCAAGGGTTGTTCATTTGGTTCAATCTTTAGCTTAGAGTTTTCCTTCTTCATGAGGCAATTGTTAGAGAGGTCAATTCTAACAAAATCTCACACACATTAAGTTGACTACACTCAATATGTTGTTATACAAACTCCCAATTTGAAAATCAAACACATACTTCCCCCCAAATCTCACACACATTAAGTTGACCAAAGTCAATATGTTGTTATACAAACACCAAATTTGAAAATCAAAAGCATACTTCAACCAATAGAGCTCGTGAAAACTTTGCAATTCAAACACAAGCATATTTCTCATTCACCTGTATTCACAAATTTAAGCTAAGTCAAGATAAGAGTTTTCCTTCTTCATGTGGTAATTGTTAGAGAGGTCAATTCTAACAAAATCTCACACACACACACACATATTAAGTTGACTAGACTCAATATGTTGTTATACAAACTCCCAATTTGAAAATCAAACACATACTTCAACCCAAATCTCTCACACATTAAGTTGACCAGACTCAATATGTTGTTATACAAACACAAAAGTTGAAAATCAAAAGCATACTTCAACCCATACAGTGGATGAAAACTTTGCAATTCAACCATAATCATATTTCCCATTCACCTATATTCTTGGACAAATTTAAGCTAAGTCAAGATAAAGTCTACACCTCTTTGTGGTTGTGTTTATTATAGTACATGTCTTAAATTAAATTACATATGTAGTACACACTTCATTCAATTACATTACATATGTAGTTGAACTTAGATCCAACTACTTCTAATCTTAGAGGTAGGAGTTGAGAAAATCTATCAAATAACTTCTACAAATCACAAACCAATTCCAAATTCAACGAAAGCATTATCTCCAAATTAATTTGTCTAAATATTCAAATAAATAAACTTTTAATTAAAATATTATTTTAAGCTAAAAGTATAGGTTTTTAAATTATAATTTATATTTATGTATTTGATATAATATGTTATAATTGTTTAATTTTCATTATAAAATATGTGTCTTTGCGTTCACCCATTTTAAACCAACAAAAAAATAATTATATATGTTTTTTAAAATTATAATTTATATTTATTGATATAGTGTGTTATAATTGTTTAATATTTATTATAAAGTATGTGTCTTTGCATTCACCCAGCGCTTGGTCATTACCATAACGAAAATTCTCTCTGTATGAAGAGATTCTCTCTATAATCACTAAAAGAAGAAGTGTATAGGCAAAAGAAGATAATAGAATAAACATGTCAAAAAAGGGAAAAGACATTCTCATAGATTCATTTTTTTTTTATTTGTTTGGATGAGAATAATATAATTAAACCAATTATTGAGTATTGTTTAAATATTTACTTTAAACAGTGACTAAACAAAAAAAACAAACCTAACAAAATGATAAAGAAGCAATAATAACTAAACCTAACAAAATGATGAAAGAGCAATAATAATTGTGAGAGGTAGAGGTAAGAGGGGATTAAGGTATATTCTACCATAACAGGTTGTATCACATATATGACAAGTTGGCCAATACAGATAATGAACTATAAGAGATAAATATTAAACATCATATAAAAATGAGTGTTTACGGTTTTTCCATTTTATTTATTGGATAAAAATAATCTAAATTAATCAACCATTTATTGATTAAAATAATATGGGATTCATTCTGAAATGACAAAAACAATAAATAATTATTAATTTACCATTTTCAAAATAAGTAAAAAAATTATAAAAGAGTCTCCCACGGTAGGCAAGTTGGTAATCATAATGTGGTGAAGTTCTTTAGAAAGGCGGCTCCGTACTAAAGGTCACGAGTTCAATTCCCCCATACTAACTCGGAGCTGTGGAGCCTGTAGTAAAGGTCACGAATTCAATTCCCCCAGACTAACTCGGAGCTCGAATTCCCCCGGACTAACCCGGTTAGCAATCCCCCCGGACTAACCCGGAGCTGTGAAGTCTGTAGTGAAAGTCTCGAATTCAATTCCCCCAGACTAACCCGGAGCTCGGAGCTCGAATTCCCCTAGACTAACTAGGTTAGCAACCCCCTCGGACTAACCCGGAGCTGTGGAGTCCGTAGTGAAGGTCTTGAATTCAATTCCCCCAGACTAACCCAGAGCTCGAATTCCCCCGGACTAAAGGTCTCGAATTCAATTCCCCCAGACTAACCCGGAGCTCGAATTCCCCCGGACTAATTCGGTTAGCAACCCCCTCGGACTAACCCGGAGTTGTGGAGTCCGTAGTGAAGGTCTTGAATTCAATTCCCCCAGACTAACCCGAAGCTCGAATTCCCCCGGACTAACCGGGTTAGTCCGGAGATCGAATTCCCCCTAACTAACCCGGAGCTCTGGAGAGGGGCGGGCGCAGTTTCCTAGGAGTTACGGCGCTGTGGAGTCCGCAGTGAAGGTCCCGAATTCAATTCCCTCATACTAATTCGGAGCTCGAATTCCCCCGGACTAACCCGATTAGTCTGGAGCTCAAATTCCCCATGTAACGCGGGTGTAGTTTCCGAAGAGTTATAGTGATAGCCATTAGAATCGACCCGATGTAACGTGAGTTGCAAGCTGCTCCAGTGGCCAATTCCTCTATAAGCAAAAAAATATAAAATAAAAAAAACATAAAATAACCAAAAAAAAAAAAAAAATGACAATGACCGTGGCAGTAGTATGCTGGGTTACGAGCAGGATTAGGGTATATTCTACCATGGGGTATATACTTAGCGTAACTGTGAGACATGTTTACGCAGTAAAGTTTTTATTAACAAACACGTTATAACTGCACCAAATCCACTACGGGTGGGCCAATACAGATGATGAACCAGTTTTTACCTCGTGGAGGGTCCTGGGTTCGACCTTGAGACTCGATAGGGCTCAAACAGCAGTCGGCATACGGCATAAAGCCTGTATATATTAGTTTTGGTAGTTCTGTGTATAAATTTATTTACAATCCGTTGATTTAGGCCGGTATTGTTTGAATCCTATTTTTATAATATGAATAAATTTAGTATAATTAAAATTTTAGAACATTTGAAATATTTAAAATTTATATAATTTAGATTTACAAAAATCTTTACAAAATTTTATCAACAGATAATTAGAATTTCTTAAACGTTAACGCCATTAAAAAGGTTTGAAAAACCGTTAGCCCTGGGCACTGTGAATAGTTTGCCACTGTGAATAGTTTGGTCGGTGTATAGATTTATCGACACGTCCTCGAATACACAAAAGTTTGAAAGTCAGATCGTACTTTGCATTCTGAATAGTTTTGCATTGCACAAATAGAAAGCCATCCCTATATTAATATGTGAGTATTCATGAATAAGGGTACTGCGGCGGCCTAAGTGACATGTAATAGTTTTAGATATCTTGTCATTTAAGGTAATAGTTTGTCGTCTGTGCTTAAAATTTTCAGAGCTGCATAATTACTAGCAATTTATCTCCTCTCAAAATACTTTATTATTTCCCTTGGCCTAACATTTTACATTGCTGAAAAAAGTGAACGATGCTGTGAGACACTACGTTGATTTAATGGCAGAAAAATTCACATAAACTGGCCAAATCTTTTCGAAGCTAATTTCTTCGAACAAGGGCGGAAGCTAAATCTTGCAGATCTCCACTGCGATAGTTGTTAGAGTGCCTCTGCTCAGGAAAAAAATCGGCGTCCTTGAACAGATCCGTTTCTCGGGCTGTAGACTGGGGATGAATAATCCCCTGCGTGTAACCGGAAAAACTGCCCCATGAACCCTCGCCCTCCCTCGCCTTTTCGTCGTAATTATTTGCCGCAACGTTTTCGGATGGGATCGATTGCAGGTCTCCCAAAGGATTTAAATACTGTTGATTATAAGGACTGCTGCTATTGCTATTTGATATTAAAGATGGCATTTCAGATTGTTTTCCATATCCATACTCACGAGTTAGTGAAGCCCCGTTTGAGCTGCTACAGGCTGCGAGCTGGGCATAGCCAACAGCCAATTTTCCCTTCAGATTCGCAACCTAGCCATGCAAGAAACGATTTCAGAAGGGGCATAATTCCTCACACAAGTATAAAGAAATTCCATCAACGAAGCTGAATGCAGTGGAAGCAATTTGCTGTTATAAAAAGAAAGTAAAAATAGAATTGACAAAGCTACCTGGTGCTGAAGAGCTAAAATATGAGAAACACAGCCATAAACAGGATCTTGGAGTCGAGCCTGTGCTTCATATGATACGCTAGCTACTGTATCGTATCTTTCATGAGCGGGCAAGTGCATCAATAGCTTAGAGAAATTGCTCGCTCCGAAGACCTTATGTATCGCACCAAAATGCGGTGCCCCCATTTCGTCGGAGCAGAAATAAGGAGCGAATATACAGCCTTTCACACACTTTCTCCTCAAAAACTTGCACGCTCCGCAAGACGCTCCTCCGCCCCCCATATTTATACTCTACGGTGTGTTTTCTTTTGCCGTTCGGATTTCTCGGAACGGATTCGGGCGGGCGTGATCCCCGTTGCAAGTAATAATAAAGAAGCTCCGCAACTTGCAGAGGAGGTTCAGGGCAGAACAGGCTCAGCAGGAAGAATCCCATTACGGACTGACAACTTATAAGCAATTGCACGAGGCCGGACAGCGAACCCCGTCGGGTGGGGCGGATGCGAACGGAAGGATTTTTCCGGCAAACAAGTTAGTGTTGTGAAGAAGAAGTTGATTGACAATCACATCCCGTTAGCACATGGCTCGCCTGTTCCCTCAGAGCGATCCACGGAAAATGAGTGCCATGTCCAGTTTCATAATTCAATCGAACGCCGGCCCCACATATACCTGGAAGCAGGGTTGCAATTTCGAAAGACTCCCTTCCCAACCCATTTTTGACGGTTTTGCAAGGATCTTGATGGTTTTTCAAGGATCTTGACGGGGTTTTGCAAGGATCTTGACGGTTTTGCCGGGATCTTGACAGTTTTACAATTTTTTTTAACTATATTAGACTGGTTTCACATCTCCCAATCCGTCATCACAGTTTCGAAGGAAGATTTTGACAGTTTTTGTAAGGACCTCGACAGTTTTATAAATTTTTTTAACGGTTTTTGACAGACTAATCTCCCTTTGAGCAATTTGCCAGTCCACCAATCTGGACAGCTTTACAAAAATCTTAAAGGTATTTAACAGACTAATCACAGTGTGACGAACAATTTCCATCCCTGCCTAAAAGTTGTCTGCTCTATCAGATAATCGAAATGAAAAAGCCAAGCTGGTACACACTGCAGTACCTTCTCGGAGTTCTATAATTATAAGCCCATTCCGTGCTTATTTTAATCGCACATTATTGGATTCTGACTAGAGTCACGTTTTGATTGGATGAGTGCATGATTATCCGACAGGCGATCTGATAAAATAATTGCAGGAGCATGAAGCCATTCATTCCAAAAATAGATTCTGCCATTAGAAATTTGGCCTGGTTTGGGAGCACGCGCGGGAAATGGCAGAAGGGATAAAGAGGATTCATTGGGCAGCTCGCGTGCCGAAGCTGCGACAGAGAAAGGAAAAGGGAAGGGCATCACTGTTGATGACGTTCTCGGTTTGCCTGCCAACTCCTTTAGACTGACTCGAAACGTTAATAATAAATTATTTGTTCCACATTTCCTATAATTGTTGACAGTTGTATCTTTAATAAAAGTTAGATCCTTTCACAATTTTTTATAAATATGGACAGTTGTGCATATATGTTTCATGTTATAGTTATTTTTATTTATCAAATTCAGGCCCACACAATATTGAATATGGGCCGTCGGACGGTTTCAGTGTCCAAGTAAAATTATATATATATTAAAGATATAGAATTAATATAATAATTCATGGGTTAGGGTGTAAATATGGCAGTTGTTTATAATGAGATTTTTTGAAAGTTTTTCCGGTGGTTTTTTCTGGTCAAAATCCGGCAGCAATTTCTTGGAATCACAAGTTTGATAGCTAGTTTCTGCACAATCAAAGCATCTCAGGGGTTTTTCAGGGTGTTGAATCCAAATATGCAGTTAAAAAATCATTTTAACTGCAAAAAATCAAGATTTAACCTCAATAAAACCTCAAGTTTTTTTCGCGGCGCGGAACTTCGCGGTCACCAGGGAAGTGCGCGAAAAATGTCGCATTATAGACAACACCCGTAAATATATTTGTTATTAATTTTTTAAATATAAAATATATATATTATTTGAGAAAATAATAAGAATTTTTATATAGTATTGTAATTCTTTTTTTAAAATTAGATTTTCTAAATATAATACCCTGATTTCCGTTTTTCTTTTTTGAATAAATAAGTTATAAATATCATAACAGCTAATAAAATTACGCAGAAGCAAAGTAATATATCCTTTAAAATATTTATTTATTAAAACAATTTTATATTTGATTAAAAAGAGTTAATATATAGCTAATTAGATTATTCCAGAAGCCACGAGATGATATATGTTTTTCAAATTATTTAATTTATTAAAAAAACAATTTTAATATATTAAAAAATAACATTTTATATTGATTAAAAGAGTTAAATATTTGAATCAAAGTTTATGTGAACCATAAATGAATTGAAGAAAAGTTTTTTTGGGTAGAAATTACATAAGAGAATTTTTTGACCAACCTTTTTTGAAGCAACAAAGTGTGGATCACATAATAAATTAAGAAAAATCTTTAGAAATCACATAAGATAATTTTTTGGCCAAAGCTTTTTGAACCAACAAGTGTGGTTCATCATGCCAGATGATTGCTCAAAAAGTTAATATCTTTTATTAATATGTTGATGGTGATGATTGATTAATTTATTAAGCTAAATTTATTGTTAGTGATTGTGAAAAAGTATTCTTATGTGTTTTTAATTATGGATATTTGAATGAAAGATATAAATCTTGTTATAGTATTGAAAACAATTATAATTCAAATCTTTGGATCTGACATTTAAAAAAAACACTCTCTTTAAGACTCATTACTTTTATTATTTCATATGGATATGAGATTTGGGGTTGTCATATTTTTATAGTCATTGAGAAAGTTAAAATAAATCCAAAAACAATATATATCCTACCATCTCAAGATTACAGAAAATACTCTCTATCATATCCTTATGATTGAATAAAGTTCTCCCCTCATTAAAATCATGTCTATTACTAGATATGTTGTGAATAAAAAGTTAAACAACATTAATTTTTCTAAAATTGCTTCTAACTCTAGCCAAAATCCATGCTTTGGATTGGAGGGTTGGAGTAAGGATGTCTAGTGTTGACAAATAAACAAATATAATATTAACAATATTATTACATAAAAGTTTAAGGAGAAATTGTGGGGCAAGAAAGAATTGGAGGGAAAAAGGAAACTAAGATATTATAAGGAGGTGATGAACCCCAATTTATTAAAAAAAACATCATTGTTGGACTAAAATTAAGAAGAAAATAAGCATTGTTAAAATAATAATAAAAAAATTAATGAGCTTCATAATGAAATTTACTTTGGTGAATTTCTAAAACACCATGGAATGTAAGAGTCTAACGTCTTTGCTACACTAAGAGGGCTGAAAATGAAACACACAAGTTCTCTTAAATTGTTCATTTTATATTCACATTTGATTTGATTGTCAAATTATTTTTCACACCATCAATCTAATGCTAAGAAATTCTAAATAATCTTTTACCTTCTTAAAATCCAATAAAAAATATTAAATTTAAGAAACATTAATCATCATCATTATCATCATAAAACATATTTCCTTTTTCTCCAAGTTATAATTAATAACACCAGCCCAATATATTATTAAAACAATTATTATTTTTTATTACATAGTTTAATCCTATTACTAATTTTTCTATGATTTTCATTCACTTTTTATGTATTTTTCATAAGCATGACGTATAATTGCTATAAGTGAAGATTATAAATCTCAGATATTTCAACATTTTGAATTAAAATTTATTTGTTAAGTTCACCCTCCTATTCAAACTTGCTTTAAAATTATTAATATGGAAAAAAAAAAAAAAGTTATATGAAAATTGTTGAAATAATTAAATATAAAAGTATTTTAAAAAAAATTGAAAACAGCAAAAGGAAAAACAATAAAACCAAAATAAAAATAAAAATTAAATTAAAATATTAATTTTATATTCGAATAAAAAATTATAATATTAAGTATATAATAAATGTAATAGGATGGCTTTAAATTAGATTTATCTAGAGTGTTTGAGAGAAATGATTAACCTTTCCATCTATCTCAAGTAAGCATAATAAAAACTTTGAAAACATACATATTAGTTTGTAATATGGAATAATATGACTTAATTGAAGAAACACAATCTCAAACCCATTATGAAATTTATAAAACCTTAGTAATAAAATTTAAAAAGAAATAAAAATATTTTAAATTAGCAAATGTTGTTGTAATACAAAATGTAATTTATAATTATCAACGTTATATAAGCATATTTAACCAAATTAAATAAATAAATATAATAACACATGAATCATAACTTACTACTTTATGTGTGTGTATCGGGAGATGTATATGCATAATGTAAGTAATGTTAAGAAAACATGTAAACATTTTTTAAATGTTGGAAGAACTATATAGAGGAAAAAAATGTTAGCTTTGTATGTTTTAGTTAATATTCAAAATAAAACACATATAAATGTATCTTGTAGTACAAAATAGAAAATAGAAAATGTAAAATGTAAAATGTAATGAAAAATATAAAAAGCAAAAAGCAAAATGTAAAATGTAATGTAAAATATAAAATGCAAAATCTGATGTAAAATGTAAAATGTAAAATACAAAATGTAAAATGTAAGATATAGACTACCAAAAGAAATTAGTATGTCTATAATGTAAAATTAACATACTACTGTTTCTTTAACATGCATGTTATTTCTATATATATTATTATTGGTATAATAATCAACAATATTGACTATTATTATTCTATTAAAATATAATAATAATCATCTCCATTATTATTATATTTGACCTTACATATAATTGATTACATGGAGTGAAAATTATTGATCATATGGATGAAGGGGGAAGAGAAAGGGAAAAAGAGGGAGAGAAAAGGGGAGAGGTGGAGAGAGAGAGGGGGAGGTGGGAGAGAGCGGAAGAGAGAGGAAAGAAGAGAGAGAGGAGGGGAGAGATAAAAGGAGAGAGGGAGGGAGAGAAAGATGAGGTTGGAGGGGGAGAGAGGGGCGGCAAAGATATATAGAGAGAGAGAGGTGGAGATAGAGAGGAGTGACAGGGGAGAGA
>APFE030054045.1:125438-145680 GCA_000404065.3 Pinus taeda
AAAAAAAATGACAATGACCGTGGCAGTAGTATGCTGGGTTACGAGCAGGATTAGGGTATATTCTACCATGGGGTATATACTTAGCGTAACTGTGAGACATGTTTACGCAGTAAAGTTTTTATTAACAAACACGTTATAACTGCACCAAATCCACTACGGGTGGGCCAATACAGATGATGAACCAGTTTTTACCTCGTGGAGGGTCCTGGGTTCGACCTTGAGACTCGATAGGGCTCAAACAGCAGTCGGCATACGGCATAAAGCCTGTATATATTAGTTTTGGTAGTTCTGTGTATAAATTTATTTACAATCCGTTGATTTAGGCCGGTATTGTTTGAATCCTATTTTTATAATATGAATAAATTTAGTATAATTAAAAAATTTAGAACATGTGAAATATTTAAAATTATAATTTAGATTTACAAAAATCTTTACAAAATTTTATCAACAGATAATTAGAATTTCTTAAACGTTAACGCCATTAAAAAGGTTTGAAAAACCGTTAGCCCTGGGCACTGTGAATAGTTTGCCACTGTGAATAGTTTGGTCGGTGTATAGATTTATCGACACGTCCTCGAATACACAAAAGTTTGAAAGTCAGATCGTACTTTGCATTCTGAATAGTTTTGCATTGCACAAATAGAAAGCCATCCCTATATTAATATGTGAGTATTCATGAATAAGGGTACTGCGGCGGCCTAAGTGACATGTAATAGTTTTAGATATCTTGTCATTTAAGGTAATAGTTTGTCGTCTGTGCTTAAAATTTTCAGAGCTGCATAATTACTAGCAATTTATCTCCTCTCAAAATACTTTATTATTTCCCTTGGCCTAACATTTTACATTGCTGAAAAAAGTGAACGATGCTGTGAGACACTACGTTGATTTAATGGCAGAAAAATTCACATAAACTGGCCAAATCTTTTCGAAGCTAATTTCTTCGAACAAGGGCGGAAGCTAAATCTTGCAGATCTCCACTGCGATAGTTGTTAGAGTGCCTCTGCTCAGGAAAAAAATCGGCGTCCTTGAACAGATCCGTTTCTCGGGCTGTAGACTGGGGATGAATAATCCCCTGCGTGTAACCGGAAAAACTGCCCCATGAACCCTCGCCCTCCCTCGCCTTTTCGTCGTAATTATTTGCCGCAACGTTTTCGGATGGGATCGATTGCAGGTCTCCCAAAGGATTTAAATACTGTTGATTATAAGGACTGCTGCTATTGCTATTTGATATTAAAGATGGCATTTCAGATTGTTTTCCATATCCATACTCACGAGTTAGTGAAGCCCCGTTTGAGCTGCTACAGGCTGCGAGCTGGGCATAGCCAACAGCCAATTTTCCCTTCAGATTCGCAACCTAGCCATGCAAGAAACGATTTCAGAAGGGGCATAATTCCTCACACAAGTATAAAGAAATTCCATCAACGAAGCTGAATGCAGTGGAAGCAATTTGCTGTTATAAAAAGAAAGTAAAAATAGAATTGACAAAGCTACCTGGTGCTGAAGAGCTAAAATATGAGAAACACAGCCATAAACAGGATCTTGGAGTCGAGCCTGTGCTTCATATGATACGCTAGCTACTGTATCGTATCTTTCATGAGCGGGCAAGTGCATCAATAGCTTAGAGAAATTGCTCGCTCCGAAGACCTTATGTATCGCACCAAAATGCGGTGCCCCCATTTCGTCGGAGCAGAAATAAGGAGCGAATATACAGCCTTTCACACACTTTCTCCTCAAAAACTTGCACGCTCCGCAAGACGCTCCTCCGCCCCCCATATTTATACTCTACGGTGTGTTTTCTTTTGCCGTTCGGATTTCTCGGAACGGATTCGGGCGGGCGTGATCCCCGTTGCAAGTAATAATAAAGAAGCTCCGCAACTTGCAGAGGAGGTTCAGGGCAGAACAGGCTCAGCAGGAAGAATCCCATTACGGACTGACAACTTATAAGCAATTGCACGAGGCCGGACAGCGAACCCCGTCGGGTGGGGCGGATGCGAACGGAAGGATTTTTCCGGCAAACAAGTTAGTGTTGTGAAGAAGAAGTTGATTGACAATCACATCCCGTTAGCACATGGCTCGCCTGTTCCCTCAGAGCGATCCACGGAAAATGAGTGCCATGTCCAGTTTCATAATTCAATCGAACGCCGGCCCCACATATACCTGGAAGCAGGGTTGCAATTTCGAAAGACTCCCTTCCCAACCCATTTTTGACGGTTTTGCAAGGATCTTGATGGTTTTTCAAGGATCTTGACGGGGTTTTGCAAGGATCTTGACGGTTTTGCCGGGATCTTGACAGTTTTACAATTTTTTTTAACTATATTAGACTGGTTTCACATCTCCCAATCCGTCATCACAGTTTCGAAGGAAGATTTTGACAGTTTTTGTAAGGACCTCGACAGTTTTATAAATTTTTTTAACGGTTTTTGACAGACTAATCTCCCTTTGAGCAATTTGCCAGTCCACCAATCTGGACAGCTTTACAAAAATCTTAAAGGTATTTAACAGACTAATCACAGTGTGACGAACAATTTCCATCCCTGCCTAAAAGTTGTCTGCTCTATCAGATAATCGAAATGAAAAAGCCAAGCTGGTACACACTGCAGTACCTTCTCGGAGTTCTATAATTATAAGCCCATTCCGTGCTTATTTTAATCGCACATTATTGGATTCTGACTAGAGTCACGTTTTGATTGGATGAGTGCATGATTATCCGACAGGCGATCTGATAAAATAATTGCAGGAGCATGAAGCCATTCATTCCAAAAATAGATTCTGCCATTAGAAATTTGGCCTGGTTTGGGAGCACGCGCGGGAAATGGCAGAAGGGATAAAGAGGATTCATTGGGCAGCTCGCGTGCCGAAGCTGCGACAGAGAAAGGAAAAGGGAAGGGCATCACTGTTGATGACGTTCTCGGTTTGCCTGCCAACTCCTTTAGACTGACTCGAAACGTTAATAATAAATTATTTGTTCCACATTTCCTATAATTGTTGACAGTTGTATCTTTAATAAAAGTTAGATCCTTTCACAATTTTTTATAAATATGGACAGTTGTGCATATATGTTTCATGTTATAGTTATTTTTATTTATCAAATTCAGGCCCACACAATATTGAATATGGGCCGTCGGACGGTTTCAGTGTCCAAGTAAAATTATATATATATTAAAGATATAGAATTAATATAATAATTCATGGGTTAGGGTGTAAATATGGCAGTTGTTTATAATGAGATTTTTTGAAAGTTTTTCCGGTGGTTTTTTCTGGTCAAAATCCGGCAGCAATTTCTTGGAATCACAAGTTTGATAGCTAGTTTCTGCACAATCAAAGCATCTCAGGGGTTTTTCAGGGTGTTGAATCCAAATATGCAGTTAAAAAATCATTTTAACTGCAAAAAATCAAGATTTAACCTCAATTTTTTCCGCCGGATTCCGTCACCGGAATCTTCAAAATTCGCTTATAGACAACTCACGTTCAATAATTTGTTATTAATTTTTTATTATATATATATATATTTGAAATAATAATATTTTTATATGTTATTAGAATTTTTTTTTAATTTAGATGTTTTTAAATACTATACCTTTCGTTTTTTTCTTTCTTAATATTTATATAATACAGTAATTTATTACTGCAGAAGCAAGTTTTCCCTTAATTTTATTTATTTATTAACACATTTTTATTTGATTAAAGAGTTAATATATAGCCTAATTGTTTTCCAAGGCAGATGTATATTTTTTTTAATATTTATTTATTACAAACATTTTATATTAACAATTTTATATTGATTAACGAGTTATATTTGATTCACATTTCTGTGGCTCCATAATGGATTCAAAAGTTTTTTTGGGTAGAAATTACATAAGAGAATTTTTTGACCAACCTTTTTTGAAGCAACAAAGTGTGGATCACATAATAAATTAAGAAAAATCTTTAGAAATCACATAAGATAATTTTTTGGCCAAAGCTTTTTGAACCAACAAGTGTGGTTCATCATGCCAGATGATTGCTCAAAAAGTTAATATCTTTTATTAATATGTTGATGGTGATGATTGATTAATTTATTAAGCTAAATTTATTGTTAGTGATTGTGAAAAAGTATTCTTATGTGTTTTTAATTATGGATATTTGAATGAAAGATATAAATCTTGTTATAGTATTGAAAACAATTATAATTCAAATCTTTGGATCTGACATTTAAAAAAAACACTCTCTTTAAGACTCATTACTTTTATTATTTCATATGGATATGAGATTTGGGGTTGTCATATTTTTATAGTCATTGAGAAAGTTAAAATAAATCCAAAAACAATATATATCCTACCATCTCAAGATTACAGAAAATACTCTCTATCATATCCTTATGATTGAATAAAGTTCTCCCCTCATTAAAATCATGTCTATTACTAGATATGTTGTGAATAAAAAGTTAAACAACATTAATTTTTCTAAAATTGCTTCTAACTCTAGCCAAAATCCATGCTTTGGATTGGAGGGTTGGAGTAAGGATGTCTAGTGTTGACAAATAAACAAATATAATATTAACAATATTATTACATAAAAGTTTAAGGAGAAATTGTGGGGCAAGAAAGAATTGGAGGGAAAAAGGAAACTAAGATATTATAAGGAGGTGATGAACCCCAATTTATTAAAAAAAACATCATTGTTGGACTAAAATTAAGAAGAAAATAAGCATTGTTAAAATAATAATAAAAAAATTAATGAGCTTCATAATGAAATTTACTTTGGTGAATTTCTAAAACACCATGGAATGTAAGAGTCTAACGTCTTTGCTACACTAAGAGGGCTGAAAATGAAACACACAAGTTCTCTTAAATTGTTCATTTTATATTCACATTTGATTTGATTGTCAAATTATTTTTCACACCATCAATCTAATGCTAAGAAATTCTAAATAATCTTTTACCTTCTTAAAATCCAATAAAAAATATTAAATTTAAGAAACATTAATCATCATCATTATCATCATAAAACATATTTCCTTTTTCTCCAAGTTATAATTAATAACACCAGCCCAATATATTATTAAAACAATTATTATTTTTTATTACATAGTTTAATCCTATTACTAATTTTTCTATGATTTTCATTTCACTTTTTATGTATTTTTCGATAACATGAGTGTAATTGCTATTAAAGATTATTAATCTCAGATATTTCAACATTTTGAATTAATTTATTGTTATTCACCATCTATCAAACTTGCTTAAAACTTATTAATATGGAAAAATAAATAAAAATTATATGAAATTTTGAATAATTAAATTATAAAAGTAATTTTAAAAAATTATATCAATAAAATTTATAAATATTAAGTATATTTAATAAATAGTAATAGGATGCTTTAATAGTTTATCTAGAGTGTTGAGGAGAATGATTGAGGATCTTCCTCATCTACCTCAAGTAAACATAATAAACTTTAATATTACATATTTTTTTTATATGGAATATATGGAAACTTTATTGAAGAAACACCAAATCTCAAACCCATATGAAATTTAAAATCTAGTAATAAATTTTAAAAAGAAATTGAAAAAATTATTTTAAATTACAAAAAAGCTGTTGCTTTAATAACAAAATTGTAAACTTTAATTATCAAACATTTATATAACATATTTAACCAAATTAAATAAATAAATATAATAACACATGAATCATAACTTACTACTTTATGTGTGTGTATCGGGAGATGTATATGCATAATGTAAGTAATGTTAAGAAAACATGTAAACATTTTTTAAATGTTGGAAGAACTATATAGAGGAAAAAAATGTTAGCTTTGTATGTTTTAGTTAATATTCAAAATAAAACACATATAAATGTATCTTGTAGTACAAAATAGAAAATAGAAAATGTAAAATGTAAAATGTAATGAAAAATATAAAAAGCAAAAAGCAAAATGTAAAATGTAATGTAAAATATAAAATGCAAAATCTGATGTAAAATGTAAAATGTAAAATACAAAATGTAAAATGTAAGATATAGACTACCAAAAGAAATTAGTATGTCTATAATGTAAAATTAACATACTACTGTTTCTTTAACATGCATGTTATTTCTATATATATTATTATTGGTATAATAATCAACAATATTGACTATTATTATTCTATTAAAATATAATAATAATCATCTCCATTATTATTATATTTGACCTTACATATAATTGATTACATGGAGTGAAAATTATTGATCATATGGATGAAGGGGGAAGAGAAAGGGAAAAAGAGGGAGAGAAAAGGGGAGAGGTGGAGAGAGAGAGGGGGAGGTGGGAGAGAGCGGAAGAGAGAGGAAAGAAGAGAGAGAGGAGGGGAGAGATAAAAGGAGAGAGGGAGGGAGAGAAAGATGAGGTTGGAGGGGGAGAGAGGGGCGGCAAAGATATATAGAGAGAGAGAGGTGGAGATAGAGAGGAGTGACAGGGGAGAGATGGAGAGAGAGAGGGAGATAGGATAAGGAGGGAAGAGAGAGAGAAGGAGAGGAGAGAGATAAGGAGAGTAGGGGAAGGGAGAGAAAGGGTGATATTGAGATGGAAGGGGGAGAGAGAGGAGGAGAGGGTGAGGGAGATAGTGGTAGAGTTGGAGGGAAGAGAGAGAGTGTGAGAGGGTGATGGGGGTTGAGAGAGAGAAAATAAGGTGGGAGGGAGAGGAAAGAAGATAGAGAGAGAGTGAGAGGGTGATGGGGGTTGAGAGAGAGAAAATAAGGTGGGAGAGAGGGGAAAGAAGAGAGAGGAGGGGAGTGAGAGAAGGAGAGAGAGAGACGGAGAGGGAGAGAGATGGAGTTGGAGGAGGAGATATTGAGAGAGAGAGAGAGATGGGGGGGTAATAGAGGGCGATGATAGAGAAGGGGAGAGAAAGGAAGGAATAGAAATAGGAATTGAGAGAGAGAAGGATAGAGGGAGGGAGAGAGAGATGGAGTTGGAGTGGGAGATAGAGGGATGGAAGAAGAAATACATAGAAAGGGAGGTTGAGAGAGAGAGAGGAAGAGGGAGGGAGAGAGAGATAGATAGGTATGGAGAGAGAGTGTGTATGTTTGGGGGGTGAGATAAAGAGGCAAAGTAGGGACGAAGGAAGATAGACATATAGATGGAGGGGGCAAAGAGGGGAGAAGAGAGAGACAACGAGAGGGAGAGAGGGACAAATAGATAGATATGGAGAGAGAGAGAGAGAATATGTTTTTGGAGGGGAGAGAGAGATGGGGGAAAGAGGGAGGGGGAAATACAATGTTATTCATTGAAATAGATGCATTGGGTTTAGTGTAAATGTTGATTCCTAATCCTATTTTATTGATTACATTCAATGCATTGATTTCAGTGTAATTTTTTATTTCTGGAACAACCTTAGGTTAAAATTTGATGTAATAAAATTAATAAAGGAAAAAATAAGACCAAGGTCATGGGACACGTATTCCAAGTTGAATGTTGGGCAAAACATCCTAGTGGGTGTTAATTTGGTTTATTATGGCTAAGGAAATTGGCAAAGACATTGAAAAGGCAGAGGCATTAATTAGCAATTTATTTATGAAAACAATGGAAAATAAGAGAAAAGGAAGGTTAAATGTCACAGGTTGCATATGAGGAGGAAATTGAAGAAAATATAGGCCTCAATAATAAAAAGGCTTCTAAGGATCACCTCACAACTTTTTGACAGTTTAAGCTTTTGTCAGTTTAGTTTTGGATTTGTCTCTCTATATCCTCTCTCTCTCACTCTTCCACACTTAAAGCATTCCTGGAGCACTCTAGGATTGGGGAAAGGAAGGCCATGAAAGGACAACAAAGCAAATGGAAGAAAGGATCAAGCAAGGAAGACTTGGATCAAGTGGCTACAATGAGATTACTTGCAGGTATCGAGTTGCATGTATGATTTCCTTTCTATTTTTGGCATGCATGGTACATACATCTGTGTATTTGGTTCTCTTGTTATCATTGGTATGGGTTTTGTCAGGTGTGACAATGGTTTCATCTTTTCCTTGCCATTCCCGGATATCCATTGTGTGATGGGGTTCTTTCATTTGGTTGAACTTTGGATTATTGGATGGTTTTGGAACTAGGTGAGGTGGTGTTAGGAAAATTCCCAAGGGCCTAGGAATCCTTTGACCAATAATGGTGGGATTGCAGTAAATCCCGAGGGTAGAGACGGGAAAATTCCTCAAGGTATTGGTGAAGAAATATAGAGGCATCCAAGCTTGTTTAGGGCCTAGTGATCCCTTGACCAATAATGGCATAATTGCGGTAAATCCTGGTAGTGTATGTTTGTTGTTTAGGCCTAGGAGTCCTTTGACCGGTAATGGTGAGATTGCAGTAAATAATGTTTGTATATGTGAGGGTTTCAGGCCTAGGAGTCCCTTAACTAGTTTTGGTGGGATTGTGGTAAATTATGAGGAAGCCCTGGTTGTTTTGTTGTGAGTTCCACATTCATGCTTGGAATATGGCACAGGGTTATTTGTTGAAAGAAATATTTGATTCAACCCAATCTATGGTCGGGTGGTACGTGGAAGTCCCTGACTCGTTGGATTTTGCATGTGTTAATAAGAGCTCTTTCCTCTTGTATTTCATGAGTAAATATACTTGTCATTATGTGCTATGATGGTTGTTCTATAATTATTATTATTCCAGTTATATGTTGGTTATAGGCATGGTTTCATGGCATAGTTTAGTTATGGATCTCATCATGTTTTGATTGGTAAATGAATGGTTATTGAATGCATGACCTAATAAATTTTATTGCATCTATTATGAGAGGGAACTAGACATTCTTGACGATTGGTAGATAAGTACCATATCCCTATGTTCATGTATGCATTTATAACCTGTATATTATATGTTCACAATGTGTATGACAAAATGTTTGTCATGGTTAGGCCTGGTTAGGTCAAGTTATTTTCTAAGTTATGTGGAAATGGATTTTTCCTAGTGTCATTTACCATTTCTAAAAGTCTCATTAAGGTTTGGGTAGTGGTTGAGAGTTAGGCCCTGAAAAGGTGGCTAAGATTTTAGGGTTACAGGCTTAGAACTGGGTAATCTAGACTACAGTGGCTGGGACGAAATGTCATCAGAGCGACTGGAGGTTACAATCGTTGTCTTTCCTTGTTATTAGAGAAATTAGGGTTCCAGATCACTGAAAAGAAAGTTAACTCATGGTTTGGGCACTTGGAGTGGTTTTTTAGCTCATGGGGGTCTTGTAGCACCTAAGGGAAGTCAATAAAGTTTGAGATTGTCAATTCCACTTATGTAACTATACTTAAGGACATGTCATAGTAGCTCTCATCTCATGTTTACACTAAGAACTCAATGAAAGTGGGTAAATATGGGAGGGGTGGTTACATATTAGTATCAGAGCATGGTTCAATGCTTGGATTAGATGGGTGAAATATTTTTGTCATGCATTCATGTTGTCTATATGTTTGTTATGCATGCACTATATCTAGTCAGTGTTATAGTTTGTGACATCATGCATGGCAACTAGGATGATGATTGAGATGATTTTAATATATTGATTTGATTATGAGTATACATGTATCGTGCTAATCTGGACTGATTTTGTAGATGAGATATCCTCCCTTGATCTTCATTGAGATTTGTTGATTATGTTTATATTTTAGCTTAGTTGACATGGTATACTTACAGGAAGAAGAAGATCAAAGATGACTAGAAAAATGGTGTATTACAGTTCCCAAGGCTCCAAGAGATGAGTACTTTCTGAACATAGCAAACACTTTGAGAAATTTGAAGGTAGAGATAATAAGTTGCAAAGCAAATAATGACATGATCATTCAGTCACAAGAGAGACTTTCCTAGACACAGGAGAAATAAGCAGAGGTCAATGTAGTCACCCTTTAGAATTTGTCAGATTTACAGAGACATGGACAACCACATATCAGTTGTGGACAAGAGGATAAGACTAATGGAGCATATGGTAGCAGGTATCATGATGGGCACATGTCGGACAGGGATGGCATAGTCAGAGACGCCATATTCTTGGATACACCTAATATGAGAGGTAGTGGACATGGGTTCTACTCTAGTTTTGGTTCATATACGTATCATGGTCATCATCGCTATCATCTTTTATGGAGGAGTGACAGGGGATATTTTATGGATGAGTTCAAGAAAGGAAAGCCACATACATTTGATGGAAAGTTGAAGAATCCGAACAATGAAGAGGCATGGTTGCTTGGAATGAAGAAGTTTTTTGAGTTGCATGATTACACAAAGAACATGAAGGCCAGGATAACTATTTTTTGCCTCAAAGGGAAAGCAGGCATCTAGTGGGAAGATGTGAAGCGAGTCAGAGACATCATGACAAAGGAGTTGAGTTGGCATGAATTCAAGAGACTATTTAGGAAGAAGTACTTGTCAGGGAGGTACTATGAGTTGAAGATGGGACCAATGAAAAATGAGGAGTATATGACTAAGTTCTTGGAGTTATTGAGGTATGTACTATATCTTAACGATGAGAAGGCCAAGGTTCAACTATTTGTCAGTGGATTTTTGTTAACATTTAAGGATCATATTGAGTATGATGAGCCTCGCTTGCTAGAAGAAGTCATTGGGAAGCTGAACCACTATTATGAAAAATCAAATTGTAAGGACGAATCTAAGCTGGGTTGAAAAGGGAATGACAAGACTAAAGCTAAATGGCCATCGAAGTGAACAAAACCTCAGGATGTAGGTGATAAAGAGAATATTGTTCCTTACAATAATTTTAATGTAGTTGAGAAGGGATGTGGGTCACAGCCTAGAGAGCGCTAGAACAGAGGTGATGGTAGGAAATAGTTGTAGTGTTGGATATGTGGCAAGGAGCATCTCAAGAAGGATTTTCCATCGTATCAGGGTGGTAGGCCTTAGATATACAATGCTCAAGAAGTGTAGATAGTTGGGGATGTTGGAAAGAGCATTTCTCGAATCTATGCAACATTGGATAATAGACAGGTGGATCACCAAACATCTATTATCGTTATGGACGGTAAGATAATAGATTTGTGATCGCGTTGTTTCTATTTTGATTGACCTTAGATCTAATTATAGTTATGTTAACCCTGACCTATGGTTTGAGAAAGGAAGTGCATGCAAATTCTTGGTTAGTGCAGTTGGCTACAAGTACTAAGAAAAGAGTTCATCACTGGGTAAGAGCTTGTGGATTTGAGTTGAATGGTATGCCTACATTAGCACATTTGAATGTGCTTCTATTGGGATTATACAATATGCTTCTGAGTATGGATTGGTTGTATCTTCATGGGACTAAGGTGGATTTTTATGAAAAGGCTATTGATTTCTTAGATGAAAACGGAGAACAAAGAATCTTATAGGGTAAGAAGAAAACATCAGTTAGAATGGTTACAATTATGCAGGCAAAGTGCAATCACAAGAAAGGGTGTGGATTATTTGCAGTGCATATTTCTAGTCATAAAGGTAAGGATGTTGAGCATTCGGAAGTATTCAAGAAGTATCTGGCTTTGTAACAATTTCAGGATGTATTTCCCACAGAGATTTCAAAGTTTCCACCTCATAGGGAAGTGGACTTTTCTATTGAGTTGGTACCAGGAGTAGCAGCAACATCAAAGGCACCTTATAGGATGAGCACTCTAGAGTTAGTGGAATTGAAGTTGTAGTTGAAGGAAATGCTTGACAAAGGATACATCAAGTTAAGTGTGTTTCCTTGGGGTGGATGGGTATTGTTTTTGAAGAAGAAGGATGGTACTCTTAGATTTTGTATTTATTACAGGAAGTTGAAAAAGGTGGTGATTAAGAACAAGTATCCATTATCGAGGATCGATGACTTGTTTGATCATTTGAATGGAGAAGCAATGTTCTTGAAGATTGATTTGAGATCAAGATACCATTAGGTACACATCAAAGAAGAGGAAATCTACAAGATTGATTTTTGAAATAACTATAGGCATTGTGACTTTGTTGTAGTTCCTTTTGGTTTAACTAATGCTCCAGCTACTTTCATGTGTCTAATGAATAGTGTGTTGCATCCTTATCTAGGCAATTTTGTGATTATATTTATTGATGATATATTTATATATTCTAAGAATGAGTAAGAGCATGTCAAACACTTAGAAACATTATTGAGATTGTGAAGATAGCATCAGTTGTATGCCAAGCTTAGCAAATGTAGTTTCTTTCAGACATAGGTAGATTACTTGGGACATGTTATCTTGACTTGGATTTATGTAGGAACGCAAAAAAAATACAGATATAAACATAAATATAGAGATGTAGTATAAATAAAACTTCATTTAATTAATATCAAAGATTAAGATATGCTTACATACAGAATGGAAATAAATTAGCTCAAGCAATGGTAGCTTATCTATGAGAAGAGATGTGGCGGATACTTTCCTCTAATTTTTGTTACAATAAAGCTCAAGGGAATTTTTATTATTGATCAATAAAGGAAAACCATAAACAACAAAAACCCTAACCAAAGGAGATGAAATGCCAAAAGTTTGTGGGCCCTATTGGGGTTAGTTGGGTAGCCAACTTCCCGGTATCATAACTTGGTCATATTATCTCCAATTGGTGTGTATGATACCTCGTTGGAAAGATATCTTTGATTAATACATGATGTACATGTTGCGGACTAAAAGCAATGTCGTTCATGGGTCAAAATATTTCTGGAAGTTCAGTACCCGAAAAACTACAAAAAATAGTAAATGTTACTATAATCAAGGAAACATATAAAACTCACTAGAGTTCTAGGTGGAATAGGCTAGTGGCCACAAGTATCCACCTAAATCAATCCTCTCTCCTTAGGAAGAAATGGTCCCCATTGCATGAAAAGCCTTCATGAGGTGAGGAAATTTTTGTTCGACTTGGTCCCATGTGAACCACTTGCCCTAGTGAAGGAGTTAGCCTACTTTGATAACTCGATATAGCTGGATCCTCTGCTGAAAAGTGTTTATGATATGTGTGTCCATCATCCTGTTATTTGTGGCCTACTTAATGCAACTTGTTTTGAGCTATTTTGGTGTTAGTTTCTCTGCGACGTCGGATGTTTCCAATAATGGGGGATGCATGGTCACAACTAGTCCACATTGAATAATGGGTGCACACCAAGGAATGATGGAATGTTAATCTTGAAGGAATTGTCCCCTACAAGCTTGG
Organism: Pinus taeda; assembly: GCA_000404065.3. Taxonomy (NCBI): domain Eukaryota; kingdom Viridiplantae; phylum Streptophyta; class Pinopsida; order Pinales; family Pinaceae; genus Pinus; species Pinus taeda. Next base: position 138,562 of record APFE030054045.1, read on the forward strand.
TGATGGTGTATAGCCCATATCAAAGCAGACAAAGCTTTTGGGGGGCCCAACAAAGTTCTCCTTCTACAAATGTCACCAAAATTTTCTGCCTACTTGGAACTTGTGTGGCACTCAACATTGATCATGACGTTGCTTGTACTTAACATTTGCTCTATCCAATATGTCATGGACCTACTGTTGGATATGTTTAATGCAATCAATGAAGTTGTTAGCTTGATCAGCTTCAGACTGGACATGAGCTAAATATGCTTGAGTAGCTGCAAATGGTATGGCCACATCAATGGGACATAGTGGCTAGAATCCCAACCCCGCTTGAAAAGGGTTGTGGCCAATGGAGCTATGGAGATCTATGTTGTAGCTGTGATGTACATAGGTGAGGATTTCATCCCATGTGTTTGGTTGCTTCGAGTTGTACATTTGAAAATGTTCATGATCATCCTATTGACGACCTTTGTTTGGCCATTAGTTTGGGGGTGGAAGGTCGTTGACTTAGTGAGCTTGGTATCCAACATCAACTAGAGGCTTGAAAAAAATGTACTCAAGAACCTGCTTTCCCAATCTAAGATAATGGACTGTGGGATCCCAAAATGTACCCAAACTCATTCAAATAAGAGCTTAGCAAGCTGCCATAATGGCCACCTTAGAGAATCTATCGACGACCAAGAACACACAGTCGTTGCCATGCTTAGTAGAAGGAAGGCCTTACATGTAATCCATGGAGATGGATTTCCAAGGCCGACTAGGAGTAGGTAGAGGATTATATAGGCCTTACTTCTTGATTGTTAGTTTGGTAGTGGCATAGGAATTGCAAGATTTGATGTACTTCCCAGCATTGTGTCAAAGGTTTGGCCAATAGAAAGACTTCTGTAAGAATTCAAAGGTTGATGAGTTTATTTTCATATCATTTTTATTTGGGGATTCTTGAGTAGTTTATGGAATTAGAAGAGTGAACAAATCAAGTTCGGTGGAATGTGGCATTGATTTGCAAGAAGACAACTTTTTATTTAATAGAATTTCATTTGTTATTTATTTTAAAAACTTTCATGTTGGTACCCATCTGGCTGTTGTATTGTTGTTTTGGCAAAAATTAATTATACTATTTAACTAGCATGACTGATGTAATAGAATGAAATGGCTACAAACACTTGCATTGCCCATAACCAATGTGCACTAGAATTAGAGGATGAAAATTTTCATCTGCATTGCACTCTAAATGGATGGCATGTGTTTCTAATATCATATATTATTTCTAGGTTGAAAGCTGAAGTTTCATTTTCTGAGGTAATTGAAATGGAGACTTTTCTTATTTCCTTAGATACATATTTTCTTTCTTTTCTTGTTCTAACCTAGAAATCACCTTTGTTGCATATCCTCAACAAGTGGAAGTCAAGGGAACTTTCCAAGGGTTTGGATGTCAAGGTTCAACATGTTGATATCCATCATTAGGAAACATTGGGGATTTCCACTGAAGGTATTCAAGTTTTTTATTTTTCCATGTTTTTTTAGATTAGTCACTGGTGAGAAACTATTTTAATTGTTACATTTTAATTGCTTTGGCCCTACAAGTAAACAAATTTATTATTTATGTGTTTATTTACCTCTAATTTTTGTAAATGTTTAAGCTTGGTTGTACATGCTAATGGGCCTACCTATATATCTAGTTATAGGTATTGCATGTTTTCATCCATGGAGAACTAAGAAATGTTTCTTGGTATGGAAATCAATTAATTGACAAGTTTTAGTACTTACTAGGCATGATTCATTTAGTTATGGTTTTCTTTTATGCCTTCCAGGTCCATAGATGGTGGATTATCACTTGTTATGCTTTATTCTTTGAACTAATGAATTGATTTTAGTTAAAAAATCTCCTTTCGTTATCTTGTATCTTCAACTCAATTTCAAGTAATGACTAGAAGCAATTGTCTCTTAAACTCGGTAGCCCATTCAACAAACTAGATGTAAGGGATGATCTACAAGAGGTGCCCAAGAATCACCAATGCTATGTATTTGTTCAATGTTGTCTCAAATTAAACTGCTCTACAGTTGAGATGAATTGGTTGACCGATAGTTTTTCCCACTATGTCAGGAGGAATAGACTTACTGTTGGAAGAGTGGAAAAGTTCAATGATTAGCAAAGTGCTTTATATCTTCACCACAGGAAGACACTTGAGCATTTGTAGAAACCAACCACTCAATTGGATGTCCATCTAGAGGATGCTACCCAACATAATGCTCATATCGAGAAAAGAGATCAACTGCACTTAGTAGGGAGGGAATTTTCAATTCGACGGTGATCCTCGTCTAGATACACAACTAGCCTCATTATAATGCATGGAAGTAGAACAAGATTCACAAGAAAAAAAATGAAAAAATTCTTGCAACTAGATAGTGACATCTTTTGCCTTCTTTTTTACACTTATGAATTTGGCATTCTGTTTCTTCAAGATTTTCTAATTTTATTTTTGAGCTGCCTCTGAGGTTCAAATGTAAATTAATTCTTATTAAGCATCCACTTTCCATCTTGTGTGACTTGAGGTCACATGCCTCTAAAAATCACAAAATCTGGTGAAATTGACCTTCAATCAAAGGTTGTGGAAACATTAGTTTTAGCTGTGCTTGTTATGGAAACCAATGACATCTTTGGTTTTTTATCGTACTGTTTCAAGAAATAAACCTCGGGTAGATTTGGTTACTGAATTCATGTTGGGGCATGCATTCCCTTTTGCAGTTTTGATTTTATTTTTAAGGGTTTTGCAAGAATGTTTTTGAACCTCTGCATTCTAGTACATATTTGTAACAAGGTTTTCCTTGCTTTAACTGTTCTTTTGGGATTGAGTAGTATTTTATGTTGTTTGCATCATAGGTTAGGATAAATTTGGATCTTTCATTGATATGTTTTTAATTTTTAGGGTTGCAAAGGTCTTGCGTTCCCTGTAGGAGTTTTGATTTTATTTTAAAGGGTTTTGCATCCTTTTGTAGCTTCTTGTGGATCTATTGCATGTTCTTGTAGTCATGCAGGATGATCTTGTAGCTCTCATCTTTTACATAGGATTAATGATGAACACATCCATTGCTTGATGGCGACAGAGATACACAAAGCTTGAGTAGACACATAGCCACATTGTGCAAAGATTGATTAACAAGACTCTTCAGCAAGCTGATTTTCTATACAAGACCAATCGAATGCCATGGCAATGCTTCATTGTTCAAGTTAGTGCTTTGATAAAGATGCTTATTAGGGGGAAAATATTCAGTTTTCAAAAAATGGAGAGAAATTTAACAGAGATTTGGCTCTACTATTTTCTATATTTTTTCCATGCTTTCCAAATTTAGGTTATTTGACATAGTGAAACCTAAAGAGGGCCAATATAGTGAAGAAGGTAAAACCAAGGTTGATATTTCACACAATCATGTTTGGAACAGATTCTATAATTGTCATTTTAAAGGAAACGAGAGGAGTTGGGAATGTCACATTCCAACATAGCCTTGATGAAGTGCAGTTGGTATGAAAATTTGAGAAGTTAGCAACTAGTCTCAAGATTAATTCTGCAGCTTTAATGTGATGAAGTTTATCTCTAATTTTGATAATTGTGAATTTTGAAGTTTCCAAGTTTCTTAAAGTAATTTGTAGAGGTCGCTCTCCATTCTATTTCATTTGGTAAAGCAACTAATATGTTCTTTCAGCCGTTTTCTATTAATTAAGTTAATGAAATGTTGTGCTTATATTAGAAGAATGAGGCAATTAAGTGGAATCAAGCAATTCTTTCTCCTTTGAATGAGTGCGGATGGTAATAGTGGTTTTCATTTTAATTTCATTTAATACATGCAGATTTAAGGATGAAACGTGCCTTTTCCAGGAGAAAAGAATTTGTTATCGATTTTTTGTTACAAGTTGCTATGGTTTTTATGACATCATTGAGATGCGCTGTCATGTTATTTGGCTATTTTATCACTTGATTGTTGAAGGTGTGTTTTTAGACATGAGAAATGTGTTGCATAAGTTACCGTTTAGGGGTGTGTTTAGTAGAGAGAATCATTGAGCTTTTCAATGTTGTCTACCAGTATCCCTCAACATCTTATAGGGGTTTTCTTTTTTTCCATTATTTTTCTTTTGCAATTTGGCAGATCACTTATTTGAGAAGCAACACATTTTATGGATCCATAGTTTATAAACTATGATATTTTACCTAGGTTTTTTGGGATGGGATTTTTCATTTCGTTCTTGATGCTCTATGCTGTTGAGACCCATGCTACTATGATTTTGTACTTCTTTTAATGAGTTTTTTGTTTAATTCGTGTAATTCGTTTAACAAGTTTTTGGTTTGTTTTAGTATTAATTAAAATTGATTTAAACATTTTATTAATATTCATCTAGAGTTGATCCATTAGATATGTGTTAAGTTTTTTTTTTAAATTAAACATGATAATTGAAGAAAACCAATTTGAAGAATGGGACACTTTTTCTTACACATACACATATGACCTTTTGATGAACCAGAATTTGAACTTCAAACTCTTTCCTTAGTGAAAACTAGTCTCACCATGATTTAACTTTGTGATATTGCATTCACTTCCAATCCTAAATATAAACATGTAAGGTTTTCAGAGCTTCATGTTCAAATCCATCCACTCATGCTAGTAATCCTCTTTACATGTGCAAAAAAAACTCTTTTCATAAGCTTTGCACTCTATGAATTGCGTTTAGTGTCTAGTCCCTTTGCAGTCATCATCATCTCAAATAAATGCAAAGAATCTTCAATTTTTGTGTTTTATGAAATATTTGGCCCTTTTTAGGCTGTTTTAAGGAGTTAACATCCAAACTTAACTTATACAATTACATATTTATAGTTTAAATTCTTGCAATAGATTTATTATGATTACTATCTTTGCAATTTTTTGTGGTGTATAGGATTGGCAAAGTCCATATAATGTAATTATCTTAACTTACAATTTTCTAGACAACTCATGATAATGGTCTATGGTAAAATATCTATTTGATGGGTCAAAAAATACCCCAAAACACTATCAGCGTGCCCTAATTAGTATTTTGGAGCCTCACCTTGGAACAATTATACAAGGGGAATTTGAAGCTAGCCCACTTTAGAACTCTTCAAATGTTTTTGGTATTAGGGCTACGGTATATGGAGAATCACAAGGGCACTTACTCTGGGCCAGAGATTCTGACATTGCAAGGTATTATAATTACAAGCTTTAAGATACCAGTTTTATCTTTCGTGATCGATGGAGGAGTGGCATAAAAAACTACATAATAACACCAGTGATATGAATTAGCCCATTTGCCATGCCTTTATTCATATGTCAAGGGTGACTTCATAAGATTTGTTCAAAGCCCCATTTCAGGAGTGATAAAAAAGAGTCGTATCCATGACTTGGCAGCCTATTATGGTACAAACCTATAATCTGCTATTCCAACTTTATAAAGATAGAGTTTGAATTTCCCTGATTAGTGTTTTGTCCTATGAATTGCTATGGTTTTTGCAATTTATTTTGGAACATTGTTGGTTACCAAAGAAGCAATTGGAAAAAATGTCATTTTGCATTAGGCCAGCGTTGAAGCACTTCTTGAATCTATAAGAAATAAGCTCATCAGTTGTGTAACTTCAAGAAATGAAATTACATACTTTCTTGACCTCATTATGTTATAGATATAGTTACTCAAGTAGGGAACAATAAGCTGGTTTCAATAATCAAGGAATCGACCACAAATCTTGTGCTTACTCAAGCTGACGGAGGCTACCATGTATATGTTACTAGCAATTTGGATGTGGAGAAAACACATCATTGTTCATGTAATAACAAACTATTCTGCTGCTTGCAATGCCATGCCATGGATACACCTCTTACAGATTAATAGTTGGTGAAGGGTGGGGACTTATGAGCTCATGGATTGAGTAAAGCATAATTATAGAGAATTTATGTGATAGGGTGCATTTCAACATTTCCATATATGTCTTCTTCCACTTTTGTCTTGCTATTTCAACAAATTTAATTTCCAAGTCTTTACTTGCTTGATTCATTGTCTTCCTTATTAATTTGTCACTATATCTATTCCTTAGTGCTTCTATGGAGCATTAATTGCGTCAAAACCTAACTATATTTCAATACAGTAGTCTATAACGCGACTTTTTGAAAGTCTTTCTGGCAGATTTTTCCGGTCAAAATCCGGTAGCAATTCATTGGAATCCCAAGTTTGATAGTTAGTTGCTGCACAATCAATGGCTCCCAGGGGTTTTTCAGGGCGCTGAATCCAAATATACAGTTAAAAAACCATTTTAACTGCTAAAAATCAAGATTTAACCTCATTTCTTCTGCCGGATTCCGTCACCGGAATCTCCAAAAAGTCGCATTATAGACAACTCCTATTTCAATATCACAACCATGTCCCACACACAAATCTATACTTTATCCATTCCTTCTCATTCTTACCCCTCCTCACCCTTTCGGTTCGGTGCAGTGAATAATTGGTCAGTTTCCATTGGGTATGGTTAGTAGTGCGTGATTTTGGTCAAAGCTTTCTATCGGCTTATGGCTAGCGTCCGCCGTGCTGCTCCCGATGAGTTGACGAACAGTGCGGCTGTAGAACAATAAAATTGAACCTCGGCATGCTATCCAGCACAACTCCGCCACCAAGTTTGCCCTTCGCTGATTTATCTTTGGCTGTGTTTGCCTTTCATTCGTTCCGATTGGCTGTGGTTTCCTTTTCTTTGAACGCCTTTTAAATTTAATGGCCGATCAGAGAAATGATTATGTGGCCTTAACTGTTCATGCCCTGACACGATGGGTGGGAAGCTCGGGCTCTGTGTAACTATGGATAGGAATGCTGACAAATCGCTACGGAATAAAATCACAGAGGAAGTAAATCCGAGTTTTTCAATTACCCTTTATAAAAAATAACGCAGGAGAATTGAAATTTTATAAAAATAGCGCTAACTCTGAAAATTGAAATAATGCAGCGATCTTTATACTTTTAATGCTAATTTTTTTTTAGTTTTTAGTAATATTTTTGTATCGGTATTTTTTTTAGTTTTTAATAATTTTTTTATATGAGTACTTTTTTGTGTGAGGATTAATGAGAAAATTGGAAAAAAATAAATAACT
>APFE030054049.1:0-17596 GCA_000404065.3 Pinus taeda
AAAAGTTTGAGAGAGGGGGGGGGGGGGGCTTTGTTTTTTTTGGTCACTGAAACTTTGGATTGCATGCTTGCTTGAGAAAGCTCTTTTTCTCCCTACAAAACAAAAACACAAAACCCAACACGGACATACAAACAAAACAAACCTTACGGCTTAAAGTTAGTTTTACCTGGAAACTAAATATTTTCCTCAATGTTTCTGATTTTCCGAGATCACACTAAGGCACAACAGAAAAGAGCATACGCATGAGAAAAATCCTTCCTCTCTGTTTCTGATTTTCCCAGATCGCACAGAGTTGCAGGGCAAAGAGCATACGCAGAAATGAAAGGTATAGATCCGATAATAAAAAAAAGAAGCTAAATAAACCGAAATAATAAACAGAGAGAAAAATAACTAGAAACTGCAAAAAAACATTGTATACCTCTAGATCTTAAAATTGACGTAGCCAGGGCTACCAGAAACCTTTTCACATGAAACGAAAGGGGTTCCTCACTGGAACAGATGCTCCTAAAACAATAGAGTAGTCCTCTCGGCCCGAAAGCAGTTAGAAATAGCAGATCTAGGAAATGGCAGTCGGATGCAGTTCTACCGGCTTCAGATTTGGATCACCAACTAACGCAGCCCTTAAATAGATCTGATACCATGTAGGAATTTACAGGATAAGTTCCTCAGACAGAACACCAAATGACACTGCTCACAAACAGATCACAAATCAATACACCAGTATTTTTGACGTGGTTAAAACCCTCAAAGAGGGAAACAGTCCACGGCCTAAGCCAACGCGGCCACTTCAGGCAATTTATTAATAAAATAATGAAAATTTACATAAGCTTCTCTCGTGAACAGTTAACCTACAAATCACCCTCCATGCTCTTTAAATAGAGATCATGGACCAATCAGGTGTTAAGCCACAGATCAAGTGTCGGTAATACCGAGGAGAGAATGAACCGTCAGATCACTAAATATCGTGACCGTCGGATTGTAAGTTACAAAAGTACATAGTAAAGAAACACACTTTACCTAACTCTATAATAGACCAAGTTATACTTAAATATTCCTATGTGTTGGAATATCCTAACATTTTGGAACACTTTATTTTTCTTTGGCTAAAAGTTTGACTGTGTCCCCCCTTTTTTCTCTTAACTACTGCATTGAGTCAATTCCGGATATTGTGTTGTCTCCAATTTTTGTTTCTTACACAAAATTAATGGCTTTCTTTCCCTTCACATCAGTTGCTCAACTTGATTCGGCCTCAAATCCAATACCTGCTCTGCTATTTGAGACCTTTTGTGCATCAAGGAGATCATTTAAGCTTTTAGTACCTTTTCCATATTTCTCATTAATGTTAAACTGAGTTTTAGGTTTTTCAAGCTCTTTTCTCAAAAAAACAATTTATCCTTCAAGCCTTTCACAAGCTTGATTTTTCTTACTAAGTTGTTGATTTAGAGTTTCTTGAATCCTCTTACCTTCTTCAATTTGCAATATTAGAGGTTTAATAGCTTCATCTTTTTCCTCGATCGAAAATTATTTTTTAGTTTTGTTTTTCTTTCTCAACCTCTATATTTCTTCAAGACCACTGACCAACTCACCTTTTAGGTCGACCTTGGCCTCTTCTCCGTTAGAATCAACAACTTATACTTCTAGATTATCTATGGCCATGAGCATAAATTCCTTTGGAATTTTATAGATTATGTCCTCATCTGATGATTGGTTGCCCTCACTTTCATAGGATATGGAATCATGGATATAGAGACTCTTCTTCTTAGCCCTTTTTTTTCCTTTTGCAATTTTTTAAACTTCTCTCTAGGTTCATATTCATTCTTCTTCTTTTCTAGACACTTGGAAGCATAGTAACCTACTTTACTATAATTAAATTACTTGAAAGGTAGCTAACCTTTGTAATTCTTTGAGCCTCTCTAGAGCTTCATCACAAACTTAGCTTCCTCTTCATATGATTCACAACATGAATCATTATGTTCTTCCTTGGGCTTCTTATCTTCCTTGAAGGTTGAGTCCTTTCTTGTTGGCTTTCCATTGGAAATTATCATCTCATAGGCAGTACGAGTGACAAGTAATTGATCTAAAGTGAGTCTTCAAATATGTCATCTCCTCAAAGGATAAAACTTCAGGATTAATCTCTCAAGGAGATATATTAACACCTTTTGAACTACTATAGGCTCTTTCAACTCTTCATCAAGACCTCTTATAGTGTTCACAACCTCATCAACTCTAAGAAAGTACTTAGCAATATATTTATCGTCATGCCACTTAAAAGATTCTAATTTATTAATAAAACCTTGAAGTTTGGCTTTCTTTACCTTGTTTTTACCTTCATAGAGGTTACTCATCTTATCCCAAATAGATTTTGCAATAGTGAAATCCATGATCTTAATTAGTTCTTACTCAAATAGGCCAGCTAGCAGAGCATTCATAGCTTTAGCATTACATGTAAACTCAATTTTCCGATCTCTAGTAATCAAGGCTTGAGGCTATTGATATTATTCTTCCATTGCATCTCATACATCAACACCAAGTGATTGAATATATGTTTACATCCCAACTTTCCAAAACACATAGATTGTTCCATTGAACATTAGTACCCTATTGGTGTAGACTCCTTCCCGATTTTCCATGGTCCTTAATCCTTCTTCTAGATATTAAATTGATCCTAAAGTAACCTAGTTTCTCTTATAAAAATAGTTATAAACTTGGACAATACTGAGAGGGGGTTGAATTAGTATTTTGGGGATTTCAAAACTTTCTTTCACTAGTAAAGAATATTGGGACACCAAGAAACAATTCATATGAGCATCACAAGAATCAGCACAAGAAGAACACATAGATTCTTCAAAATTTCCTTCAATTACTTTCACAAATGTAAGATTCAACTTGTTGTTACACTATTCTTTGGCTACAACCAAAAGGAAGCTACTACTCCCTAGTTTATCAACTACTACTGAAAAGAGAAACTACCCCTAGATTATCATTTACCACTAAAAGGATCTATAACCCCTAATTTATCAACTACTATCGAAAGGAGATCCAACCCCTAACTTTTTACCATCCACTATTGGAAGGCGCCGCAACCCCGGATTTGCAAGCTACTACTTGATTGGCATCCTTTATTCATCTTTCATACCATTTTCAATCTCAAACCATGAAGGCCACTTCATTTCATAAAACAAATTAATTCCTCACCTTAATACTCACTCCAAACACCATAAAATCACCTTTACCAATATTTAATCACAAATCAACCACCATACACACTAGCAACATCAACAACATTAACCTTTTAACTGATCTTGAGTCATATCAAATTCAATTTTGATGTTATAGAAATTGAGCTGATATTTTTAGTTTTTGAACTTTGAGTTAAGTTCATCTCTTTAGATTGCATGAATTAGTATTTTTTATTTTATCCTGCTTCTTTCAACTGTTCTAAATGTGTTCTTAAAGTATTCAAACAGTAATATGTTTTTCCTATGTAAAACTCTGAGTAGAAACTACAATTTTTGTAATTCTGGAAAAGTATCAAATATTAGACGTAGTTCTAAAATTAGTTGGGTGCTAATTTTTTCCAAACTTCCAAATCAGATGCTAAATTCATCCATGTCACTATCTAATCTGCTAACTCTAGCTCAATCCACCAAAACAATCAAGGAAACTAGTCAAACCATTGAATTTGTCCAACACCTATATCGAGACTCTTTTGGCCATACACACAAGGTTTATGACCATAGCCTTAACAAGTTCAACGGCCAAATAGATCGAGGATTTTAACAAGGTCAGGAGGTCAAATGTCAGCCTATTTTCCTTGCTTTGTATCGATACTTTCCTTTGACTAGCCTTGACACCCAACTGAACCGTAATCCCAACCAAGGCCAAATTTCTTTAAATTTCGCCAAAAAACAAATACATGGGAAAACTTCACTAAACATGACCCATGTCCCAAATTTTGAGGTTCTGCCACATCATCTTATTGATGTAAGCCTTGCATTATTGGTGCCATGTGGTAGCTCTTGAGTGATTCCATGTGTCACCTAAATTCAACCCACTAAGCCACCATGTAACCACCCTCCTCCCACACTTACCCAAGTTCACCGGTCCACCAAGGTAAATATGTGATGAAGAGTTAATATGATATGACTCAAAATCCTAAGTACAATTAAGGAAGTGGAATCAATAAACTAAAACTTTATTAACCTTCCTCAGGATCTATAAGACCCCTAAGCGCTAAATAATCACTTCAGGTGCCCAAACTCTAAGTTAACTTTCTTTTCCACTAACCTAAACTCCCAGTCACATGCACAATCCTGCATCGATGCAATTGTAGGCCTCCAATCACATGTATAAGCCTACAAGGGAGCGACTACAATCCTAATTTCCCAGTTTTGTGCCTGCAACTGTGTAATATGTGCCACCTTTTCAGGGCTAGAATCCAGATCACTGCCTAGAACTTGATGAAACTTTCCAAAATAATAAATGACACAAATACAAAGCCTCTAACACAAAACTTGATCAAGGATTTGACCTAACCAAGCATAACCATGACATAAATTTTATCAAACATATGACAAACATGTAATCTATAGGTCATTAATGCATATCAGAACATAGAGGTCTAAAACTTATCTAAGATTCACCAAGAAGGTCTAATTCCCTCTCATAATAGCTACAATAACATTTGTTAGTCCATACATTCATCAACCATTCATATATTCATCGAGAGCCATAGACATTATACATCATATAACCAACATATAACCATCAAATAACCAACACATAAGCCATCACAACTCAGCAATATTATCACCATCATAATCAATACATATGTTCATAGATCTCAATAGAAAATACCTCTTATTAAAATATGAAAATTCCAACCAAGTCAGGGACTTCCACATACCACCGACCATAGATTGGGCTGAACCATATATTTGTTTCAACCAATCACCCCCATGCCATATTCCAAACATGAATGTGGGATCTCATGGAATAACCAAAAAAAAAAACCAAACCAAGGCTCCCATAGGCCAAATCGCTTCAAATCTCAACTAGTGATTCCACCCCATGATCGTACATCACTAACTATCACCAAATCGGTCTTTACCCAAGTTGTCTAGGGCTTCAGAGCATTTGTTCCAACCTGACTCTAGGACTAGTAAGTCAACCCACAATTTTCGTAGGGCCCCATAACGTTTTTCCAACCAAGGTTCAAGGACTAGTAACTCAACCCACCAAGGGCTCCAAAGCATTTTTCCAATCAAGGCTTCCAGGACTAGTAACTCAACCCAAGCTATTTCAGGTCTTCTAGAGTGTTTTTCCAACGAAGGCTCCAAGAACTAGTAACTCAACCCATAGCCATAAGAAACATGAGCACCAATTAGAAAACAAATGGAAAAACCCACAAAACCATGGTTATCAAGGAAATGGAAAGGCTAGGAAAAACCATTGTCTATCTAGGCAATCCTCCACGTTAATGACAACTCATAATGAAGAAACCACATGCATGTGCCATGCATAACAAAACTAGTAAGAAAACCACACATGCAACTCGATACATGTAAAGAAATACAGTTGTAGCCGTTGATCCACTTGTTCCCTTGTGCTCTCCTACTTTCCTTTTCCTTCTTCCTCCAAATCCAAGTGAGACTAAAATGCTCCAAGCATGCTCCAAGAATTCTCTAATGTGATTGAATGGGAGGTTGAACTCACAAAAGCTAACACTGACAAAAGTTTTGTATTGGTCCTCAGAAGCCATTTTATCATTCAGGCCTCTAATTTATTTATTTTCCTTCATTTTTCCTTCAATTCCCCTCTCGTGCAAATGTGACCTTTCACCTTCCTTTTCTCCTATTTTCCATTATTTTCATAAATAAAATGCTAATTAATGCTTCTTTGCCTTTGCCAATTTTCATAGCCATTAATTAACCAAAATGAACACCCAGTAGGATTTTTTCCCACCATTCAGCTTGGAATACATGTCCCATGACCTTGGTCTTATTTTTTTATATGGAAATTCAACTAGAGTCATTACAGAACCCTCCCCCTTGGGGGAACACTGTCCTCAGTGTTCTATGACACCTATGACTAGTAAACCACTAAAAACAAAACATACCCTCCATGGAGCTTTATAACATAGCTCGTTGCAGTATTTACAATGACCACTGTTGAAACATGAAAAACATATTTTTTACTAAAGCTTTATAACACATCTCATTACAGGTTTTACAATAAAAATCACATATACATTATGCACATTTTATTCAACCAACAAATACCCATACTGTTGGCTTGATGGGGCCTGACCTAGGTTCAGAAGTGTTTTAACCAAACAAATCCTGCACTACCGGCCCTTTCAGAAATAGTTCGCAGAGTGCGGACTGAAGTCTCATCTGGGGTAGTATGGGAGGGTGTTGAAACTAGGTTTCCACACCCTAGGTATGTCATGTTGAGGACTATAAGGGTCGCGAACAATTTTGCACACTCGTGCTACTCTGCACAGCAATCTAGCCTTCATGAAGCTCAGCAATGAGGTGCTTCTTAGATTCTCCTTATTAATGTATTTATTATAGACCAGATCTAATTCTTAAATTCTTTAACCCAACATTCAATAGTGATAACCAGCGTGCACAACAATAAATCTTACAGACATGCATAAACTCAGAACATAAGCATAAACATATAGATCCGCAATAAATGGCACAATAATTCAGAAACACTTATCTTTACTACTCTTCTGTTCAGTACAATCAGTTTCACCCTGTGCACTCAGTTGCATGGGTTTGCACACATAGTTGCGGAATCTACCACGCCTCTGCACACACAGCTGCAGAGCCTTCTCTAACTACTACTACCCATGATTCGGACTTACAGACTCAGAGCGAATATTGCCTTCACAAACCAATAACACATCAGATATTAACAAAAAGATACCTTCTATCCTTAAACTCTTACTCTATTTATACCTTCCCATCGTCCGCGGACCATGGGCAGGACGACTTACCTTCTATTATTTTACATTATTTTTGGGCGGACAACCCTTTGACTCGACCCATTATGGTTCGCGCTCTGCACATTTCATGGAACTTTTACAATGTCGTTACCCTAAATTGTGGACTTTAAGCCCCAAAACCATTACATGGGGGATCTGCTACCCAACAGGCCCCCAACACAATCATCATGACTCGTCTCGAGTCACTCGTCGATGCGGCGAGACACGCTGCCAAGGCATCGCGATTCACCATTCCTACGAGTGGTGTACTACGTTTTGTTGCTCCACCCTTGCCTCCTACAAAACTCCATCAAAATCCTACTCCATTGCCTCTACTAATTCGCTCAACCGATGTAGCTCATTCTGCTCTGCTCGGTTAACACAAAGTGGCCCCTCATAGGATTTTAGCTCTAACTGAGGTGCCAAAGGCGAGAATTCGTTATGCTAAAATAGCAAGTTTCAAATCTCTAGTCCAGTAGACACACTGTTTGCTGAAGCTTGTGTTGAATTTTTGCGAGAGAGATGTTGATGTCCACGAGATCCCAATATTCAAGGTGCGTCAGAGACGAACTGTTAACTGAAATTCCAGCCTTTGTCTCAAGATTCACCATCTTTTCCTTATCTTTCATGAGTCACCGGCCAGCCCGTGGTTTAGGCAGCGGCATCCGGACTAGTTCTGCTTCACGTCTGAGAGTTTCCAATACATCCCCTACCGTTGGTGCTAAGCTTAGCGCAGCAGTTATGACCGTCGACACCACACTATTCGGGAGGGCATGCATCTCGGTTGGCCATATTAAAAACCTCGGGCTTACCCCTTGAGCATTGAAATTCAACAGTTGCATATTGATAGGAAGGCACAATAGCCTACTTCTCCAGACACCAAAATTTGTTTGGTGGATGCCCCACTGTGATTTATAGACTTGTGGAAATTCAAATTCGGCCGTTCCCTCCTTTTCTTGTGCATTAACGTTATATCTACGACAAATTATTCCGGATCTGGATTGTACATTCTTAATTTCCCGCTGCCCACTCCTTTTCGTAGTATCTCAAACATCTTGTCATGAACAGTGACAGTAATGTCCACGTCCGTGTTTAACCACGTAGCGGCGTGGCCTCATCTACGGAACCACAACCTTTGTAACATACCGATTCTGCATGCACCCCTTTTGTTGCGCAGCCTCCTAACAGATTGTTTTACCATCCCATGCTCTCTTTCAACTGTCCAGAGCGGTGAGACTGTGCTTTGATCGGTTAGTCAGGTAGCCGGCCCTCTCATGTAGAGCTTCAGGCGGCTGCCA
Source organism: Pinus taeda (assembly GCA_000404065.3). Lineage (NCBI taxonomy): Eukaryota > Viridiplantae > Streptophyta > Pinopsida > Pinales > Pinaceae > Pinus > Pinus taeda. The sequence goes on from APFE030054049.1 coordinate 8,293, forward strand.
TTTACTCTTCCTGGGAAGGGCTCTCCATTAAGCTTGCTGAGTTGGACCGTGCCTCCATCTGTGACTTCTTTGACTACATATGGTCCCAACGAATGCATTCGGAGCTTCCCAAGAAATTTCTCGAACTTGCTGTCGTATAGTAATACTAAATCGTTTTCTTTGAATGTGTGCAACTTGATATGGCGATCATGCCAAGCTTTTTCTCGTTGCTTCTGTACCTATTGATGGAAACTCACTAGAAACCATTCTTCTTCAAGTTCTTCCAGTTGCATCATGACCAGAAGTCGCTTACTTATTTACTTCATCGGCGAGGGCAGAAAAGCGCATAATTACAACACTACTACTAACAACATTAGTAGTATAGTCGTAGTAAGCAGAAAAAAGAGTAGATCCAGTTCCGCCAGCCTCTCTTCCAGGGCCCGACAGTTTGCCATTCTTGTCATTGCTGCTATTCGCAAACTGGGTACAATGTATTCCATTGGCATGACAACTTTCGTGCCATAGACTAAACAGGAAAGGTGTCTAACCTGTCAATTTCTTGCATGTGGTTTGGTATGCCCATAGCACAGTAGGTATGAGCCAAACCCAATCGTTCCACTGCACATTACATACTTTGGTCAACGCAGTCTCCAAAATCTTGTTGAAAGCTTCGACAGTTCCATTCTCTTGCGGATGGTATGGCGTACTTTGTTGATGATATATCTGGAATTCCTCAGTGAGTGCACTGATAGTTTCATTTAGGAAGAGCGTTCCCTAGTCGCTCATGAGAATTTTCAGGCATCCAAACCACGTCAACACATTCTCGAACAAAAATTTCATAGCTGTAGAGTTCCTGCAGTCCTTAACCTGTTGTGCTTTTGCCCATTGAGTCAAGTATTCAGTCGTGGTGATGGTATAGCGCACACCCGTCTTTCCTTGAGGTGTGATGGGCCCCACAAAGTCGATCGCCCATTTTTCGAACGGTTGTAGCGTCATCTGTGGATTGAGCAACATTTCGTCCCTTCGTGATGGCTTCCCAATCCGTTGACATACGTCATTGGCCTGACAATACACTTTTGAGTCTTAATGTAGAGTTGGCCACCATAGTCCAGCGCACAGAATCTTTTGTACTATTGTGCGTCCCGCATAATTCCCTCCTGCAGCCCCACCATGTGCTTTTGCGAGGATCTATCCTCGCTCAAATTCAGGTACATATCTTTGTAATATTTCATCGTTTCCCATTTTGTAGAGGTGCCCTACGATAACAGTAAAATCCGTTGCACGTATCACCAATTCTTTCCTCTGCTGAATTGAATATCCCTGCGGCACGGTCCCTGTGGTTAAGAAGTGGATTATGTACTTGAAGTGGTCATCCGTGACACGCACTACATAGAGTTGTGCATCAGGTAGTCCTTCCTCCAAATTTTTTGGCTACTCACCATTCTCAATTCCCGAGAGGTTATATCGACCTGCATTTAGGCGTCCTAGCTTCACAATGACTTCGAAGTCATATTCTTGGAATAGTAACAACCATCTGCAAATACGCCCCCCCAACACAGGCTTATTCACTAACCATTTCAACGCAGAATGATCAGTATACATCTTAAAGTGCCCAAGCAACAGATAGTGGTGGTATTTCTGAAGTGAGTATACCATCGCCATGTTGGAAATAATACTGAGAGTGGGGGGTGAATCAGTATTATCTAATCAATATAGCCTTTTCTTTTCCATATTCAGATCCATATACACTACTTCAGTTAGGGAAAGCCACATGTATATGCAACTGTGTATAATGCAACAAGCGTATATCCAATAAACTTATAAATCAGTTAGTTTCTTCATAATGAGTGCATCAGAACATTATTAACCATATGAACAGTAAACAGGAGCAGTAAAGCAGAACAAATCATCACACATAAACAACACACATGAACACCAAGGTGTAAGGTGGAAACCCAATGTGGGTGAAAACCACCTGCTGCAATTTGTCTCTATCTTCTTTTAATTAGAAACTTATTTTTACAATGATTCGGTACTGGTGCAGTCTTATACCAGTACGCAGGCTGCTACCTGCAGAAGGCTACAACCTTCTCTCGTTCTCTAGCTTCTCCTGGAAGGGAGCTACAACCCCCTTAGCTCTTGTACTAGCTAAGTTACTAGTACGTAGGTGCTGACCTACAGAAGGCTACAACCTTCTCTTTTCTTCTAGGGACCACATTTCATAAATTTTCAGACTGAATCCATGAATAACACCAATCAAACATCAAGTATATCTGCATCAACCAATCTCCTTTGTACAAACCAATACTGAATCAACCATAACTTCTCAGAATGTTGTAACCAGAAAACAATAATAGTAACCAGACACCAATTCAAAACCCAGAACACTATAGGAATAAACAGAAGTAGCTAAAACATATTTCATGAGACGTACGTTACTTCAAAATGTAGAAACCTGCATGAATACACTTCTGTCTGGAGGTCAACCAGCATATACATTGTTTTGACTTACTGAACTAGCGTGTATATGCGCTTCTGCTGTGTCAAACCTGCGTATAGATCTATAAAAGATAATTTACCCTTTTCACTTGTTCAAACATCAATTATACCCAGATTATCAAATTTATAGATCTAATCATGTGCCAAATATAACAGATCAAAAACCTCACAATGATACTACTATTCAAGCCTTAAGATCTTGATTCATCAATAGAACTTATCCATCTTTAGCGCTCAGGTTCTTCCTTGGTTTAGATCGAGCAATGCACCATAACTCAATTCTAGATCTTACTCATCATAAGATATTCAATACTTCCGTGAATGCCTTTGCTTAAAGATCTCCTTCCCCTTTTATAGTCTTAGGCCTTACTCAATACCATAGTCCAAAACCATTAGAACCAATACTAGGTACCCAATACTTGGGTTCAACACTTAGGACGCAATACCAAGGTCCAAAACCATAGGTCCAAATACCAAGGAACAAATACCATGGATTAAAAATAAGTTTTTCCATTTGTACGCGCGTTTACGTCCGTGAAAGTGCGTGCATATGCATACATGAATTTTAATCGGTAATCTCACGTGTATACACAACTTTGTTAAGAGGAACCTGCAGATACCTCATTTTCTTTCATTCTGAGAGCCTGAACTGTGATTTTCCATTTGAGTGAGATGCCATCAAGGACAACACCTATGTCATGGTGCTAAACCTGAGTCATAATGCCAACAATCTCATCCTTTGGACTTGATGGCAACCCTAAGTCACTCAAAGTCATTCTCCCCCTTTGACATCAAGGGCAAAGGGTTAAGCTCCCCCTGAGTACATGCTGAATTCTCTGTTGTGCTGTGCTGTCCAAGCTCCCCCTGACTGTAGGCAAGGTCTGCCAGAAGATGTTCTACAAGAAGAAACATGACTTTTATACATCATAAATGACCTTCCTATCATCAAAGACTCATACATACATCCATCTCCTAACCAAGTGGGAATATACCAATATTGACTCATCCACCCAACCAAGTGGGGATAGACCAAGAATTTACACATGATAAAACAAGAACATTACATCATCCATCCCAGGCATAGTGGGGAAACCAAGATAGGCTGTTACATGACCTTGATAAGAAAAGAAATACATGACATAGAGAAGAAATATCTACAGCAAGACTATGATAGTTATTAACAATTATCATTAGCAACATCTGTCAATCATCATGCAGACCAACAACCTCTACACCTGTTCCACCTGAGACCAAAACAGCTATGAAATTGAACCAATATCTTTTAAAATAATGCCAACAATGCATTATTAGAAGCATGTATATGTGGTCCCCCTGAACCTGTGCCATATGGTCTCTGTCAGACCCATATTAGACTCTTTTCACCTGAGTTTGGCCCACTGATTTCCTTCAAACTAACATATACGTGACTGTATCCACAAAATCGGCGTATGTACGCAAATACTCCTCATGAAACACGCGTACAACCACTTTTCTCTAAAACAGATAATTTCAATAGCAAGATGCTACATCAACTACCCCCAGCTTCTGTCTGAGGTATTCAAATGTCTCCCTGGGCAGTGTTTTGGTGAGTATATCAGCAACTTGTTCTTTGGAGGGGACATACTCCAATTTGACCTTTTGTTCAAGCACTTGTTCTCGGAGAAAATGATATTTGATAGGTATGTGCTTGGTCTTCGAATGCATGACTAGATTCTTTGAAATGTTGATTGCACTTGTATTATCACAAAAAATGGAGATAGGTAGAGTACAAGTGATTTGAATGTCTTGTAATGTTTGCATCATCCAAAGGAGTTGTGTGCAACAATATACATCAGCTACATATTCTGCTTCAGCTATAGATAATGCAATTGAACTTTGTTTCTTGCTAAACCAAGATACTAATCTAAGACCCATGAAGAATGCACCACCACTAGTGCTTTTTCTTTCATCCATGCTTCCTGCCCAATCTGCATCTGTATATGCATGAAGTGTGAGATTTGTACCTCTAGGATACAATAAGCCATAGTTTTGAGCTCCTTGAAGATACTTGAAAATTCTCTTGACTGCCTGAAGATCAGTTTCCTTTGGATTTGCCTGAAACCTTCCAACTATTCCTACTGCATGCATAATGTCTGGTCAGGTACCTGTTAGATAGAGTAGACTACCAACCATGGATCTATAGGTTGGTTGATGTACTGCTACTGATTCATCATTTGCACTGAGGCTGCATCCTATTACCATAGGGGTACATACTGGTTTCAAATCCTCCATCCCATATTTCTTTGAGATCTTCTTGAGATACTTGGTTTGTGATAGAAAAATACCGTCTTTGTTTTGTTGGACTTGTAAACCAATAAAATATGTGAGCTCACCAAGAAGGGACATTTCAAATTCTTTTTGCATCACCAAGGCAAAGTTTTGACTCATGTCTTCTTCATTGCTACCAAAGATGATATCATCAACATATACAACAAGTATTAGCAACTTATCATTGTCAATTTGTATATATAGATTGTTGTCTATTGATCCTTTTGTAAAACCTTGTTGATGGAGGTACTTATCCAAACGATAATACCAAGCCCTTGGAGCCTGTTTAAGGCCATAGAGAGCCTTTTTGAGTCTACATACAAGTTTTGGATCATTTCCAAGGATAAACCCATCTAGTTGCTCAATATACACTTCTTCATCCAAGTATCCATTCAGAAAGGAAAATTTCACATCCATTTGAAATACTTTGAACTTCTGAAAGCTAGAAAGAGCAAGGAACATTCTTATGGCCTCAGGTCTAGCAACTAGTGCAAAAGTTTCTTCAAAATCTATGCCTTCTTGTTGAGCATACCCTTTACAGACAAGTCTGGCCTTGTTTCTAATAACATCTCCATTTTCATTTAGCTTGTTTTTGAATATCCATTTTGTTCCTATGACATTCTTATCTTTTGGTCTAGGAACCAACTCCCAAGTGTTATTCTTTTCAATCTTCTCAAGTTCTTCATTCATGGCCTTGACCCAGCATTCATCTTTGCATGCTTCTCTTACATTTTGTGGTTCAGTGGAGGAGAGCAGTGCTAGATAGCTTGAAGCTTCTAAAATATTCTTCTTGTTTGTACACCTGCCTCTTTGTGCCCAAAAATTTGAGTTTCTGGATGATTCTTTTGAACGTACCTGGATGGAATCTTTTCTTCTATCCTTATCTGTTCTTCTAGTACCTCATGGGTTTCTTCTTCATCATGAGTCTAATTTGATGTTGAAGGATAGTCCTCATCGTCTTCGAAATCTTCATATTTTACTTGCCTAGGAATTTTTCCTTCTTCATCAACCACTACATCAATACTTTCAACAATTTTTCCAAGCCTTTTATTGTAACACTTATATGCTTTGCTGTGGGGAGAGTAACCCAGTAGAATGCCTTCATCTGCTCTAGGTTCAAACTTGCCAAGGTTTTCATCAGTCCTTTTGATGTAACATTTGCTTCCAAAAAATTTTAAGTATTTTAATGTGGAAGTCTTACCATACCAAAGTTCATGAGGAGTCTGAGTGTTGTTCACCCGGATGTTTGTCTTGTTGAGAATAGTAACAGCAGCAAATGCAACTTCACCCCAGAAGGTTGCGGGAGTACCAGACTCATCAAGCATAGCACGAGCCATTTTTTGAACCATTATGTTCATCCTTTCCACTACTCGATTTTGCTGAGGAGTCCTTGCAGTAGAGAATTCCATTCTTATTCCATGTTCTTCACAAAAATCGAAAAATTCATCCAAGGTAAATTCCCCTCCTCGACCAGACCTAAGGCATTTGATTCTGTGATCTGATTCATTTTCAACCAAGGCTTTGAATGCTTTGAACTTTTCAAAAGCTTCGTCTTTATGATTTAGAAGTCCTATCCAACACATCTGGAAAAGTTGTCAATGAACAATATAAAGTATTCTTCTCCTCGAGGTGACCTTTTCCTAGATGGACCACATACATCAGTATGGACAAGTTCAAGTGGCCTGCTAGCTAATCCTTCCTTCTCAGGGAAATTATTTCTCGTTTGCTTACCAAACTAACATGATTTGCATATTGTATTGTCCGAAATTTTGATGTCAGGGAGATCACGAACTGCCTGATATTTGCATGCTTTCCTTATCTGAGAGAAGCTTAGATGCCCCAATCTTATGTGCCATAGCTAGTGTTCATCATTCTTACTTAGATAACATTGTCGTTGTCCTCCTTTGAGTATGTATAAATTATTTGGAGTTCTTATGCCTTTGATCATTGTTTCTCCTATATCAAGCTCACGAACAATGCATCCATTTGATCGAAATATTACCTCATTTCCTTGATCACACATTTGACTGACACTTAATAGATTATGCTTTAAGCCATCAACATACATAACATTTCCATATTTGAATTTTTCTTTCAAAAGAACAGAACCTTTACCTTTTATGAGAGCAGGGGTGTCATTTCCAAATGAGACCTTCCTTTCTTTTTCTAAGGCACTATATGACTGAAGTTTTTCTTTATCACCTGCCATATGTTTCGAGCATCCACTGTCGATGTACCACTAATTTTCCTGCCCTTCCGCATATAAGGCTATACCACATCTTTCTGGTTGCTGTTCTTTCTTTTTCCATGTTTTGGGACTCAATGAAGCTTGCTCCTTCTGAGTTGTTTGGCGAAACCTACTCCTGCATTCAAAGTCTTCATGATTGAAATTGTTACAAATAGAACATACTATTTCATTTTCAAGAGCAGAAAAGTTATTGTAAGTCCTTTTCATGATCCTAGTCATACTCCTTTTTTTTTGTTCTTCTTAATCATGATGGTCTTGTAGGCAACACATTGATCCGCTTTGTGTCTAAAGTTATGGCAAGAGAAACATTGGCCATTGAAGAAATTCCTGCGATTATCAAACCTACCAACTGAATGATTGTAGTTTCCATTTGCATCCATTCTTGAGGCATATTGAGAATGATTTACCTGCGATTGGTTGTAGCTTCTGTTCATTCTTGAAGTAGATTGCCCTCGATTTACTTGGTGATCTCTGTTCATCCTTGAAGTGAATTCTCCCTGATTTACCTGGTGATCTGTATTGTGCCTTTACTGTCGATTGTTAACCTGTTCACTTCTCCTTGTTGCATCAAGATAACTTTTGGAGGTGGAAGGCTTTTGTGCTTGAGATGTTTCTTCAGTATATCCAAGACCTGTCTTGATTAGAAGAGAACATTGCACTTTGATAATCTCATCTAAAGTTTCAGATCCTTTAGCAAATTTAAGATTAAGAGCTTTTGTTTTCTCAATATCTTTTCTAAGTCCCACAATTTCACATTCTAACTTTTCATTGTGTTTTTCCCTTTCAGTAAGTTGGAATGTCAGAGTGTCTATGATCATATTCTTTTCTTCTAAACAAATTTTGAGTTTAGAAATTACTTCATAAAGACCTTCTTCATCTATAGCATCCAAGAAATTATCATCTTCAAAAGCCATCAAAAGTATATAATCATTTGTCAGGCTAGGAGTAACTCCAAAAAAACTGATTCATTTATTCCATTAGGCAACTATCTATTATATACATAAATGTGATCGTTCAGTTCATCTTCTTGATGACTGTTCACATTCAATTCTCCCAATCGCTGAGGATTAGGTGTCAACATTCACCCCCATAATCTGAAGGGATGTTGGTGTGTCCAAGCATCGTTCTGAATCTTTCAAGCTTTTCTCTTCCAAGCGCTTTGGTGAAGATGTCTGCAATTTGCTCATTTGTGGAACAATGACGGAGATGGATTGTTTTGGCCTCAACATGATGTCGAATAAGATGATATTTAGTATTGATGTGCTTTGTTCGATCATGGAACTTTGGGTTCTTGGCCAACTTTATTGCAGAGGTGTTGTCAATCATGAGTGGAGTTGATTGTACTTGTTTTTACCTGCAAATCTTCAATAATTTTCCTGAGCCACACAATTTCTTTTGTTGCTTCAGCTACTGCCACGTATTCTACTTCTGTTGTGGAATCTGATGGAACTGATTGTTTGCATGATCTCCAGGAGACAACTCCTGACCCAAGACTCATAGCATATCCTGAAGTAGATACCCCAGTTTCTTTATCTCCATCGATGTCTGAATCAGAGTATCCAATCAAGCTGAAGTCGTCCACCTGTGTATACTACTTATTATTCCATGGAGATCTTCGTGGTAGCTGCAAATACTCCTATTTCACAATACATCATATCTAAGCTTTGACCTTCTTTCACATTGCATCTTTATGACAAGGGTTCTCGACTCCTAGCAGCATCATGTCATATCAAACTTTGAGCTTCCTGTATTTTGTCAATCATCAAACACAATTGTCATCAACTGGTTCATTTGTCTTCTACAATGAGTCAAGCTTCCTTACAGTTGCTAGCACATGTATTCTTCCTTCATAACATAGTTCTACCTCATAAGTCATATCAAATTTCCAATATCAATTATGTCCTCAAACTTTTCCAAGTCATCAATTTTTTTTTCCATTCAATCCATGTATTTTTAAATTGAATCAACTAGTTGCAACTCATAATGGCCTCAAATGTGGGATTCTTCATGTCAAATTTTGCTATATATGCTCTTCATTTTTTAATCATAAAATTGGACCAATCAACAGGCTTCAATGTTGTAATCATCAAGGTCTTTGTCAGGCCAGGAGTAACTCCAGTTTGGCAGAAAACTGATTCATATATTATTCCATAGGTAACCCATTATTATATACAATAGGGAGTGATTGTTCATTTCATCTCCCGATGACTGTTCACCTTCCCAAATTATTTTATTTACATAAAATTCCCAATCATGAAGATTAGGTGTCAA
>APFE030054062.1:743-28550 GCA_000404065.3 Pinus taeda
TATTGATAAAATTGAGCAAATATCCCATAAGGATTTTGCATCCCTTGTGCCCATGATTGATATGGATTTTGAGGTTGGGGCCAAGGTTGTTGCCAAGGGTTCCAGTTTGGCGAGGGTTGAAAGTTCATAGGTCTTCTTGAAACAAAACAGAGAGATTATACTGAACTTGGATCTTCTTGAAAGACAGCTTTGAGCCCAGGAATTGAAGGACAATCCTTGGTCTCATGATTCTCTAAGAAAATCATAAATGTTTCTACAACTTTTGCATCCAAGGGGCGTTCCCTTAGAGCATGTTTCTTCCTACATTTCGGACAAAATATGGCTAGAGCATTAGTTTCTACTTTTTGCTTGTTTTGAATTTTAAGGGTGTCTAGTTGTTCACTAAGACTTCCTAGGATATCAGTTTTGAATTCATCAAGCATATTTCCAATATCTACCCTACTTACTGATCCAACTACAGATTTGTTTGCTCTAATAAGAGAAGGATCTCTAGGCCCTTTTCCTGTTTTAGATTTTCCTCTCGAGAGATGGACACATAGCTCTTCTATGTCACGAAGTGGAAGTTGAGAAATGTCTCCCTTCCCCATCATGTTTAAAATATCTATCCATTCATCTCTAATGGCTTTCAATAAAAGGGCTTTCAAAGTTTCCTCATCTAAGTTACTCATCTTTTCTCTCTTTAAATTGTATTGAAATCTTTCAAGTAAATCCTCCAAGTTTTCATCTTATTTTTGCATCATTTTGAATACCTCATCCTTGTGATTGGTGGGCATGTAATAATCCAGGTATCTATCCAAAAATGTTTGTTTCATATCATTCCAAGTCCTAATAGATTGGGTGACTAATCTCATGAACCATTTCAAAGCAGCTCCCTTTAATGTTGAAGGAACAGTTTGAGTTTTTGAGAGTCTTCCATATAGTCATAGGTTTGGCACACTACTTCAAACTCAAACAGAAATGTTTCAGGATCCTCACTTCGCAATCCATAAAAGTTAGGGAGGATAGATGGTGAGATTTTTTTCATCGTTATGTGAGTTTCCTCATCAACTATAGGGAATCCAAACGAGTTATCTCCTTACCTATTTCTTCCATTATTACCTCCACCTCCACCATTGTTGCCTCCATTATTTCCTCCTCCTCTACCTCTACCTCTACCTCCGAATCCATCTACTACTTCCTCTGTCATGATAGTTTCTTCAGAGTCCTCTGGTTCTTCTATTAATGGGGAATGAGGAAGAATTTCCCCCTCCTCTTCTTCAGGTGATTCTACTTCTTTTATTACAATATGCTCCCATGTAGAAGTAAAGAAAGGGTCTTTTCCTAGATGAGATTTGGTAGATAGTGTAGGAGAATCCTCTAATTCAGCTGTTGCTCCTTGAATTCCAGGAATCTGAAGGCTAGGAGTAGATCGTGGTGAATCTTTTCTATGCCTTGAAGAAGTTGGAGTTGTGAAAATCGAACTCTTAGCTCTAGCTATAAACCTTCCCCTAGAATCTCTTGCTCTATGCAGCTCATTTTTTTTATATTATTTTCTCAAGTTGGGCTAATAATTCTTTTTCTGATCTTCTAGATCACACTAGGTGCAAGAAGAGAGCATACTTAAGAAATTATTGAACCAATAACTCTCTTTTCTGATCCTCCAGATCACACTAGGTGCAAGAGGAGAGCAGACTTCAAGAATTTATCAATTTTCCCTTCTTTTTATTGTTGTTTTTTTTAAGAAATTGGCTACCTAGTTACACTTCCCTAGCAACGGCGCCAAAATGTTTGGTCAATTTAGTGTGTCCTAAATTGATACATTAATTGTCAATCCGGGATTCGTAAGCTGACGAAGTGTGGCGCACTATATGTGCAAGATAACCTATTTCTTACTTTTGTCGTTTTTGATTTTTTATGTTGTTTTGGGGGTTTTTATCTTTGTTTAGGGATTCCTATTCCTAAATTTCTAGAAGGCAAGTCTGGTTATAAGTTTTAAGGCAATTATGTCCTTTATAATGATTTCCAAAACTTCAAACTTTAGAAGGCCTTAGAACATGCTAATGATGAGATTAATTCCTAGAAGAAAATGAATATGTGCCACTATTGTAATCAAACAAACAGTGAACTATTGATCATGAAACCATTATTCTTGCTGCTGTCTAAATGCAAAAGAAATGAATTAAGCTATTGTATTCAAAGAAATCCAAAAATTGCAAGTAAAGTAAAGCTAAAATCAAATTACATCATCCATATTTCAATCCCTCGCCAGTTAGTCTTGCTATGGCTTTCGGAGGTAATTTTCAATGAAATGAGCAATCCAATTATCTAATTGCAGAAAAAGTAAACTAAAATTAAATCACAACATCCATATTTCAATCCCTCGCCAGTTAGTCTTGCTATGGCTTTCGGAGGTAATTGTCAATGAAATGAGCAATCCAATTATATAATTGCAGAAAAGTAAACTAAAATTAAATCACAACATCCATATTTCAATCCCTCACCAGTTAGTCTCGTTATGGCTTTCGGAGGTAACTGACAATGACATGAGCAATTTAATATCTAAGCTAACTAATAAAGCCAATGAACAAAACTGAAATAAACAAAACAGAACTGGAATTAAAAGCTAAGAAAAGTAAGTCAGCAGAAAGACTAATTCCATGTCATTAGTCATTGTGAAAATTATATGCAGATGCCCAGGCTGCCTGCTATAATCTAGAACATACACACTGATCAGCATTAACAGCAATGTAAAGCATGTAATATTATGAAAAAGAATAAAACGTTAGTACCATAGTAAATGAAATATACATAAATGAATAACTATGGCATAATAAACATAAAGAAACACAGCATGAAACTGTACAGCAATAAGAAACAAAACCTCTGTGTGTGCAGGGGCCCTCTGCACAACCTCGGGCAACAGCTATCAATCAAAAATTATGCTCAAAAACGGGGTCTTCTCATATATTTCAGAACGTAGTCACAATAATGAAACTAGTGTCTCAGCACAGTGGGCTTTTTAACAACAAAATTACAGCCCAAAAGATTAACTACTATGTGTATCAGAACGTGTTATTTATAACAAAGGTTGCATAACTATTTTTCCTGGAAAACTACGTGACCAGAAGACACGTGAAGAACAACATCCACGGATTTAGCAGAATGGTCGCCGAGATTACGCAATCTTATTGAAAGCAGTTGTTGGATCCACATCGTGGTCAACCTACAAGTGTCAGCGTGCCTCCAAATATCTGGAAACGGTCACGAAAGTCTTCACGTGCTTGAAAACGGAGTCCTATTACCGTAGGACTCTCCTGTTTGACCACCGCTTGACCACCATTGACCACGACCTTCTTTGACAAATCTAGCTGGACCAATGGGACCTGACCCATGTCCAGGTCATTTCCAACTTGCCCATGTGGCTTGCTTTACCTCGTGACACCTGCAACCTATAGTTTAACAAAAACGGCTGCAGAAAGTTGAACCAGCTGCGGAAAGTGACAAGATTCCACAACTCATAAGCAAAAATCTAGTTCAAGCAGCAACACAAAGACACAGTCAAGAAACCACTTTAAATGCTCTATTATGACTAATATGCAATGATATTGATAGCTTAGGAGGTCCATGTGAATGGAAAGAAGCTAGAAAAATGTGTAGGAAAGATGCAAGTTTGGGGTTCAATAAGAAGCAAGGGCTTCAACCTCTAAAAACGAATGTGACAAGAATAAGTAGTAGTAATGGATGTCTGAGGATGCGACATAGTCATAGGATATTAATTCACTAAGGGGAAGGGATGTTCTTAGACCATTGGAATAGAAAAAGGACTGAGTGGCTTAGGATGAGCCATAGGTGTGCGTTGGACACATTGGGACAAGTTTTGGGTTGAAAAAAATGCAACATTCTAAGATAGTTTGGTAGTGTGTGTAGTAAGATGGAGAAAAAATAGTGCTCTAGATCATCAAGAAGTTATGTCAGAGTGCACAAATTTAGCACATAATGGAGAACCGCACAGTTAGAAATGACGCATAGGGGAAGGAGCAATAATGGTTAAGCTTTACTATATCATTTTCCTTATGTTGTTCCAGTCTAGTTTAGCAATTATAACACGTCTAACCATGGTAATGCCCATGGAAATTGCATACCTGGGTATTGCCCATGGTATTTCACTTTATCTATGTTGGGCCTTACTTACTGATGTAAATCAGGCTTCAATTTCTTTGTCAACCCGAGTAGGTACACTTAGAGGCGATATCTAATATATATAGATTTAGAAGGATTTGGTTTCTAAATGATAGATTAGTGTGGAAAAATCAACAATGCTCTTTTACAAGAGATTTCTCTTTGTATTTTTTAACACTTAAGCATTTACTTAAATGAAGCAAATATAATTGTCTATATGGAAAATAGAGTCCTAATTACTTATCACACAAAACAGTAAATGAGATATGTAGCTTTGGAGACCAACAATAGTGGAACCTCTTACAAGGTTCAATCATCAAACTACCAATTGAGCTCTGCAACTACAAATCATAACCAATCAACAACAAACTATAAATCAAGCTATTAATAAATAAATAAATAAACATGAAATAGCAAGCACAATTGTCAATTTCGAGATGAATATCAATTGAGGTTTTCTTACCAAACTCTTTCACAATAGATATGGATCTCTTCCATTAACAATTTCCAATTTTGTAAACTTGTAGCATATGAATTGAATGACAATTCTAAGTATTAGATCTATCTATGAAATTGTAAAAGAGAATTCAAGGAAAAGTGTACCAGCTCTGTAGTGGGGGCCCTGCACACTTTGCAAGCACACCTTAGACAAATTCAAATGAAGACAACTACTCGATCTGAAACATAAATATGGACTCTAACACTGTATCTCTGTATTCAAGTCTAGAAATCAAAAATACATAAACTGCGTTCCCAAGTTTTTCATGTATCAATAATTACTAAACTACATAATTCTCCTTTTGAGTTATTTATCATAAATATTCACAACAAGAGGAAGCTATTCGTACTCCTCATAATCCTAATGAAATCCTAACAATTACATCAAAGGAGGTCGAATTAGTTCAAGCCCTCAATTTGAGCAAAATCTCAAAAATAGCAAAAGTTGTTCATAGAATCTGGAATTTTTGCTAAAATAGTTGGGTTTGACCAGCGTTGACCGGCCACCAATAATCTTCAAATATGAGAGTGAATATATCTTCCACCATCCTTGTACATTTAGGATCAATCCCCATGTCTTCGAATTTGCCAACCTGTCCTGCAACATGTCAAACCATGGAGCCATTGCAGGAAGTTACAACAACTTGTAATTTTTTGGAAATTTTCAATTTTAACACAAAAATTCCTAAGATTAATTCCAAGATAAAAATAATGGAAATAACATTATATCAATCAGTTTATAAGGAATATGGAGGAAATTTAAAGGCTAAATAAAGGAAAATGATGAATAAAAGAGGGTTTTTACATAAAATAATCAGTCATAAATTGGTACCAACAATCTAATCATGTATAAATTGACAGAAGTCAAAGGTTTTGAGCTTGGTTCACTATTGGTTCATCGTTAGATCATTAAGAAATTATGGGTTGACTAGTGAATAATGGGTTTTGATAGTTGTTTTGTCTAATTGTTATATCTTTGTAATGTTGAAAGTATGTTAGTGAGTTGAGGTAAAATGTTGCTATAAGATTTATGCCAAGCACTCCTTCTTAAAGATTAATGGTAAATAACTAGAGTTTAGTTTTTTCATATCCTCTATGTTTTATGAATTGGTCGTTTTTAATATTAGTCATGTTATTTTATTATGACTTTAATGCATGGATGAATTGAGTACAACATCCTAAATAGTTAAAGGACCCCTTTTAAATTTTGGTTTTTGTATTATGGTAGTTTAATATTTTGTTTGGGTATTCATTATTGGAGTAAATATCAATTTAACTTCGTAATGTATCTACATATTCCCGATTCCAATCCCCCTCACTGTCGCAGAAACATGGTTCCTGCAACCCCCCATTGGTTCCTTGGGTGAGACTTTTCTTGTTCATAGGTAATGCCGTAAGGGCTGATACTAAGTGGGGTTTTGTTGATTGAATTTTGTGCTTAAAATCTAGGTTAGATTCAATTTAGTTCCAATAAGAAACTCTATAGAAATTAGTATTTGATCCTCTTATTGTTCCAACATGGAAGGCTCATTGAGTTTCATACTTTCCACATTCACTATTGAGTAAATGCACATGTATGGGGTATAATGAGTCTATAAGCATTATCTCCCATCTTTTCCACTATCTTTAAAGGAACATAACGTAGAGCCTTGATTTTCCAACCAGGACCCTATACCCTCTCCTTGTTCAAATATAACCATATGTTTTCTTTCAACTTTAATAACTTGTTTCTCTTTTTATCATACTTAGCCTTGGACTTTTTCTATAACTTCTTTCATTTCTCCTACACTTGCATATGGATGTACCTAATCTTCTCCACAAATTTATCTTCGCTTAAAGTATCCCCTATGAGGTCCTCCCTCACTCCTCCTTGATACCCATATGTGATATCCACAGGTGAAGGTTAAAAATATCCACACAAAAAAATTCGAATAGGGACCTACTAGTAGAAGTGTGGACTAATATGTTATAAGAATGTTGTATATATGTTATATTTTCATCCTAAGTCTTCACATGGTTTTAATTGTAACCCCTCAAAAGCTTCACTAAAGTCCTATTAAATACTTATGTTTTTCCATTTATTTGTGGATATAATGTTATAGACCTCTTCAACTTTGTGTCCACATTCCCCCACAATTTGTCACAAAAATGTGCTAATAAATCTTGTGTCATTTTTTAAATAATTCTCCTTAGTATCCCGAAGTGCACCTAGATATGTCTAGATAATAAGTTTGTTTCTTTTTTCCCACTCATAATATTTTATAGAGCATGAGAACACGCATCTTGTTGAACCTGTGAACTACCAAAAAATTGTATTCATGTACCATCCTGGTTGTTAGTAGACCTCTAAAAATGTCCATTGAAATTCTTTCCCAGGGACAAGTGGATACATGTAAGGGATTGTATACACCCCATTTCTTGTTACTAGGTGTGTTGGTACAACAAAGTATGCATCCACTTATGAAACTAATTACATCTTCTTGCATCCCGGGATAGTACACATACATCTATAATTTTCCTATTATCTCCCCTACATTAGAATTCCTTGCAAACTTAGAGGTGTGATCCTCTCTCATTAGCTATAGCCACTCATCTTAAGGAACACATAACTTTTCCACCCTACAAAGTAACCCATTTTGGAGATGATATTCAACTTTGTTATCACTATTGTGCACATGACTCGAGCTATGTAATTGTTGAAACACCTCCTTGAAGTCCCCATACTTTGTATATGCCTCTCTATATGCATTATGGGTGAAAGGATCCATGTGCATAAGAATTCCCAAATATGTGATCTTTGATGTGGGTGGCCTTGAAAGCATGTTGACCAAATTGCTTTTTATTCCCTTATACTTGATCACTAAATGAAATTGTTGTAAAAACCCCATCCACTTATAATGCATGGCATATATAAGTTACTATATGCCTACATTTATTGTAGTGGCTAGTGATTTGTGTGCATTGCTATCTCCTTTCCCATCAAATAGTGTTTCCAATTTTTTATAGCTTGTATTAGGGCATAGAGCTTCTTATCATAGGTATGGTAGTTGAGAAGAAACCCATGAAATACTTTAGGATGTTAACATCTAGGCATAACTCCTTGAATCAATGCCATTCCCATATCATACCCACTTGCATCTCTCTCCACTTCAAAGGGATGTTGCAAGTTTGGTAATGCAAGAACTGATGCTTGACTGATTTTCTTCTTTAAAGTAGTTGAGAATCGACCCATGAGATACTTTATGATGGTAGCATATAGGTCTTCCTTCTTGCATGAAGACTAGTCCCATATCATACCCACTTCCATCTGTCTCCACTTCGAAGAGATGTTGCAAGTTTAGTAATGCAAGAACTAATGCTTAACTGTTTTTTCTTATTTACATCATCAAAGGCCTTCTTTTGATATTTTCCCCACTAGAATATTTTGCCACTCTCTAATATGGTGTGGAGTGGCTATTGATAAAAATGAGGCTATGAATTTCCTCAGGTACTATGCTACTGGGGGTGAAACTCCTAACATTAGAAACATTAGTAGGCACTGACCACTTCATGATCACCTCAATCTTGGTAGGATTTGTCTTCAATTCTCCTCCATCAATCAAATATCCTAAATACAAACATTAATGTTATGAAAACTCACATTTCATCATATTTTCTAGTAGCTAGTTCTTATTCAATATCTCTAACACATGCATTAAATTTGAGATGTGTTCCTCTAAGGTAGCACTGTATGCTAGTATATCATCCACATACACAATAAAAAATGAATCTAAATATGGGGTTAATAATTCATTCATCAATATCATAATCGTAGTTGGTGCATTGCATAAACCAAATTTCATGGCTAACCATTCATACAAACTTGTTTAGTTTTGAAGGTAGTTTTCCAGATAAATTCTTATTTGACTAAAAATTGGTGATATCTTGACTTTAAGTCCATCTTGGTGAAGTATTTTACTTGCTAAAATTGTTCCAACATGCCATTTATCCTTGGTAGGGGGTACCTTTTCTTCAGTATAATTTTGTTTAATTCCTTATCACCAATACACATTTGGTAAGTCCCATCCTTCTTTGGTACAATTATGATGAGTGACCTGCATGGCAAGGTTCTTGGTCAAATAACACCTCACTCTAGTATTTGTTGCAATTCCTTCTTTACCTCATTTGCTTCTATAAAATATTTCCTGTATAACTCGATGTTTGACAATAGAGAGTCTGAAAATAATTGGATCTTGTGCTCCAGTTCCATCTTAGGTAGTAGCCTTTTAGGCTCTTGGAACTCCCTCATATGCCTATAGAAACTCTTCCAATTATTTCCTTTGATCCTTAGTGCACCTATCCAAGGATTCCTTTGCTCTCATTTACTCTTCTATAGATTATTTTTCTCTTAAAAATAGTAAAATGCACTTCTTTCTAGAGTTGATAAGCTTCTTCACTTAGTTGGCACTTACCAATGAAATCTTATGCTTTCCCTTTTGCACATTGATGGTGAAGGATTTTCTCTCCTTGATGAATTTGTATTAATTGGCTATTTGCATGAAGATTTTATCCCTCCTTTCCTGTGGGTGGTGCCAAATGAACTGGACAAAGGCTAGTCTTTATTTGTTCATTTCATCTTTGGAGCATCTAAGTCATCAAATGTATGTTCTTTGCTTAATATTTTATTTTAAAAAATGCAAGAAATTTTATGATCTTTAAACTACCATGGATATCCTACTGGATAGTTTGTGACGACATCTCTAATAAAAATACACTGAAACCCAAAATCTATACTATGAGGGTTAATTTTCTTTATATTTTTTGGATTTATGAAACTACTATTTTTCATAATGCATGCAATATATGAAATGTTGAATATAGAGAATAGATAATAAAAAAAATCACCCACAAACCAAAATAACACCAAGATATGACCTCGGAAACCCTTTTGGGAGAAAACCCAACTAGAAGGTCAGGGTTCTCTATTATCTCTTTCACTGAATGAAAATGGTGCAAACACAAAGGAGTGAGGCTGGTGGCTTGTGGGCTACTACAAAACACAAAACCTCCATGTTCTACCATCTCTCTATCAACTTTAAACCACTGTTATACAGGAAAATGACCTCCTCATCTGCTCAGAGGAGAAAGACAATTTGACTAAAGACATGACCAAGTTCACAATCCTATTTTCCAAAGTAACGCTCCCTAGGGTAACTCACTCTGTTTCCTAATAGACGGTGTTATCCAATTTTTGTGAAATTTCGAAGGTCAAATGAGCGGGTTGACTGACTAGTATTCCACTTTTTACTCAAATGTCAGCCTAAAAAGAAAGAAACACCTACCTTCGACCTGTTTAAGGATATTTCCATTCTTAATGGAGTCTTATGGAATGGGAAAGAGCAATAAAGAAAGGAAGCATCCTAGCTTTTCCCAAAGGGAACTTATGAGAGAGTTGGCAAGGATAAGCCTCTCATCATCTATATATAGGAGGCTTGGGCATTGTGAAAGGGGTCAAAGGATTTTCAACTAATTGCTGAAGCTTTGTGTGAGATAGTTGATTTAATATTAAGAGGTTAAGAAGAGAGAGAGAGAGAAAGGAGTTGGAGGATTAAGGGAAGCTTGATCCATCATATGATTGTAATCATTCTTTCCTACTTAATAATATAGACCTGTTGTTGTGTTGTCTACTCAATTGTGCCAATGTCGTGATTGCTTACATGCTGATTTAGTACCATTGTTTTATGAGAAGCTTAGATGCATGTCATTTTCATATCTTTATGTATTGATGCTTTGATTATCAGAGTTTATATTATGTAGTATTACTCTTTTTCTTGTTTATATGCAAGTGTTGACCTAGGAGCTAGAAAAGGGATCTTCTACTCTGCTACATCGAGTTCTCCAACAAAACAGCATTAAGATCTGAGGTAATCTCTTCCTTCCTTCTTTGAATATCATGCATTAATAAAGATATGTATATGCTTCTTTATGCCAACTGCAGTTAATCTAAATGGTCTACCTTGGTTCCTAGAAAGATACTTGAGGGTATTCCGGCCACAACCACTCGTGCATTACTCCCTATAGCAGAATTGGCGACTCCACTGAGGGCTACACTTAGTTCCCAGTTTTCTCCTTCCAAGTTCCAAGAACTCTCTTTCTTTCCATGCCCTCATGTTCTTCTTGGATCCCTTTCTAACCACTCAGGAATCTTCATAACCTTTCGTACTATGTTCAACCTTTGATCTGACCCTGAAAGACTCTTTTTACAGCTTTTACCCCCCTGATGCACCGCACTAGTGCAAACCAGTGAGTTATAATGCTCTTCTGGATTTCACATAGAGTCTTAGTCCTACCATTAACACCTTGTTGTCGCTCCTGAAGTGCGTGAGCCAGCCAATATTTTGATTGACAACATGTTCTATGAATTCCTGGGTTGGGGAAGGTGCCTATAGTCTATTTAAGGATTTGCAATTATTCATTGTGTTTGTTTTCCTATTTCCTAAGAATTTTTTATATTTTTAGGAAAATAGCATAAGTTCTTATGTTTTTCAAGAAAATAAAATAAAAATTTCCTAAATTTTTTTTTTTGTTTTAAGCTGGTTAGATTTTGCATCTGTATATTGGGTTAGTTGTTAGAGAGTGTTTCATGTCTACAAGTTGTGCTAGTGTTTACTGCATTGGATGCATGGTATTGGTTAATGTATAAATGATTCTCACCTTATAGAAATAATTCATTCATCAAGTTGAAAATGAAAATCATTTTCTGCATGGTTTGTGTCAGAGTCTCGCAAAAATCCACATGTCAACACCCCTTCTGAAGACATTAATAAAGTACTTCTAAAATCTATCTCGTAATAAAAAGAATCAGCAACTGTTTTGAGTATACACACATATTAATCTAGGCTAGGATCTTGGGCTAGGCAGTTGTGAGTTAACTGCCAAAGATCAGAAAACTAAGACAAGTGTCATTAAAGAGGGAAACATCTGGTTGCACTCATATTATTCGAGACCACTCCATTCAAAGTGGAGTTAAATGTGAGACAACATTGGAATGTGAGAGAAGGTAGCCCTCCTTGACTGCATCTCCATTGGGTATTCTTTGTATCGAGGATCCCTTCAGGGATATCGAAGCTGAGCCAGAGACTCAGGTATTCTGCCCACATAGTGTACTATCTGCGACCATGTCCCCGTCGATAGTGTCTGTGATTTGAGGTAACCATAGTTTCCATAGTTTTTTAGGGATGAACATAAGGTGAATGGGGCAGGCTACCCTAGTACCTAAACAAATGAACCTACTTTGTCTTCGACTTTTGGGAGGGTGCTCATCTTCACAAGAGTACTTGGCCCCTTAATTTGAGGTTCGGTCGAAGCTCAAGAGTAATCATAACTATATATTTGGCCAGCTCTCTCTTTTAGCCATTGTGATAATGGGTTTCATCTCTAGCAAACGGTGGTTATCAAATAGAGTCATATCCCATGACTACTTGATGATTGACTTTTAGAGTATTTTTAATTTTTTAGGTGTTGGTTTGTTATCACTGAGACTATAATCAATATCACTATAAAAAAAATTGATAAAATATATCGGTCAACTTGGCTACATACGGCCCTTATCATCAATCTTGGCGACAACAATGTCTTCCTCCGCTGGCTGTGGAGGATATGCCGAGCCTCGGTGATCCATATTTCCCTTCTTTGGGTAATCAGTCTCCAATATCTAACAACGAATCAAATAATACATCCCAAGATACTATACTACCAGAGGGATTTTTCACTGAACGTTTTGTACCTCCTTATCATCCTCCTCTCGTTGATCCTTTGGGACCAATATTGATTTAGGTAGCACATGTGCCTACCATGTCTTTGACTATACCTACATCCACCATTCCCTAAGTGACTAATGGGTCGTGGGCTTTTTTGGACAACTTTGGTCCACCCTCACTTCCCCAGCCGATAGTCAATAATACACAATAATTAGTTACCCCGCTATCCAAACTATGCCAAGTTTGAGCAACTTAGTTACACCTACCATGAGCAAAACCGCGCACATACTAGTTTTTGCCCCTTTTGTGTCTTCTCCTGGACCTTCGTTTGGTGCTCCAAATAGCACTCTTAAAATAGGTCCCTTCAGTAATCCCTTTGGTTGGAATCCTCTGTTTAGTTCAAACCTCCAGGCTCAAATGCCAGGGGGCAATGTTCCCAACATGCACATACCGGCAGGGGGCATTACTATTCCCCCTCCGCCTATAGGACAAGTTGGACCATCATTAATTGACATCAATCCTCCAAATTTACACTACCCCAGTGTCAGTCATGTGCATATGGCCAACTACGTGGCCGACGAGATCCCTCAACCCGGTCCCACTCAATCCATTTGGGCACCCCCTTATCAACCTCAATTGAGTCAAGGGGACAATTTTTAATAGCTTATACCCAGCCTAACATCCCATATGGACAGCCATCCTATATTATTGTTCCACCACCGCAAGGAAACTATTATACAACAAACCCTATGTATCATGTTGGGAGCAATATGATGGGTCGACCCCACGGTCCCTCAAGTCATTCGTAATCACCTTGGTCAGACTCGGGGGCACCAAATACTTTTCCTTTTTTGGCAACACTTGACATCCCCCATCTGTAAAAGCTGACTAATGAACCTATCTACCATAACTTACATTGGCCCCCAATCCTGCACAAAATACCTATTGACATCCCGAATTTTGAAGGAAATCAAGGGGATGATCCTGTACACATGTCACCACCTATTATCTATGGTACGTATCAAACTCCATGGTGGATGAAAGTATTCAGCTTCAACTCTTCCCCCGCACCCTTACTGGAAATTTCGCCAAGTAGTACATAGAGTTACCATGCGCATCACTTAATATCTTTGGCGCCTTGGCGATGGAATTTTTAAAGCACTTTCAGTTTCCCATCCGCTACGAAACTGGAATGGAACTTCTTACTACCTTATGCCAAGACACCTCCACCCACATCTCCGATCACATTCATGAATGGAGACGTAGGTGGAGGTTGGTCAAAGCCCCCATTTGGGATTATATATTAGCAGATTGGTTCTATAAATATCTTCTTCCCCAAATCACCAAGGACGTTGCCTTAGGTGGTGCAGTCACTGAAGACCAATCCATTCGCCATGCCCAACACTTAGGTCTAATTTATTCACGGTTTGGCACATTGTCCTACGTAATCCTCAATGATACCATAAATTCCAATGCTCCCTCTATTTAGCAACCTGACATGCATGCTGACAGTATCATCGACGCTACCTATGGGTCTACTATAAGACAACTTAGCGATCACATTGACCAGTTGCTTGTTGATCCCGCTACTTCTACCCAATCGGCTACTCTTCCTACCACTACGATAAACTTTGTGCAGTCTACGCAAAAACCCAATAGCAAGAACAAGAAGAATAAGAAAAATACCTCTCCTTCTGAAGAGCAACCATCCAAGCAATCAAACCCCAAGCCAAAAGCTACTACACCACCTGACAGTGGAAAGGACAAATTTATCAACTTCCCTTGCAAAATCTATGTATAAGACCATATGACATATTGATGTCCACGTCTCCAGGAATGCACGAATCTTCTTGCTCAAAAGGACACTAGTCAGACCCCCACGGTCCTACACAACCCTTTCCCTACTTAGCAACAACAACATCTTGTTGTGAACCCGGCTCAACCCCTGCAAGGGAGCAACAAAAGTTCAAATCATCCTTCCTTTGGTGAAGGATCATCGACCGTTTACACCTTTGAAATGGTTTATCTTCAAACACGAGCCAAAACTTATGGATCTGTAGTCGCTAACGCTCAGGATGCTCCCTCAAGTTCAAAGCCACTGCTACACAACGATCTTCATATCTAAAGGCATGTTGTTGATCTTGTAATTCACCCCCCAAAAGGAGCATATCGTCGCATAACACATAATACATCTACATGTCCTACCCAAAAATACAATATTATAAAAGACTTGGCACAAGCACCGTTAGTTATGTCTGCACTCGAAGTATTGCAAACTTGTCTAGCACAATGGAAAGATTTTCTTTCATCTATTACTGTGGTTGACCCTCAGGATTCCATGCTAGCAATTTTCAACATGGAGAAATGTAAACCCTGCCTTTCCCACCAACTTCCATTTCAGGTGCAAATTTTTTCGAAAGGCCGAGGTGTACATAGAACTATCATTGGCAAAGGTGATTCAACTTGCGTCATGTCTACTTCATGTTGGCTCGCCTTGGGTTCTCTAACTCTGTCTCCACTGTCAAATTCCCTTAAAGCATTCGGTGGCCATACATTCATCCCAAAAGGTTACCTGGCCAAGTACCCCATCACTCTTAGTGGGAAAACGGTGACATTGGACATTGAAGTCATAGATCAAAAACTCAACTATAATCTATTTTTGGGCCACAGTTAGACTTATGCCATGACTTCCATCGTGTCTACAATTTTCTGCATCATCCTATTTCCATTGGATGGAAGAATAGTCATGGTGGACCAGCTTTCCTTCTGCACCCAATATTACTCCCCGTTGCCTAGCGGCACCGTACCTTTAGTGGGTGGCATACCTGACTCTTATGTCAATATTGGTACTAGTCTATTGAAGGGTTCTTCCCTAATGGGTTGCTTTTCTCTCCTGTCGCCCGAGGTTCCACATACGGTTTCTATGGTCTCCACAATTCCTCATGACCCAACCAATCCCTGGATCATCCCACCCCCTTCAGACATTGACTCTTATGGAGAACAAATGTCGTTATCACCAGTCGAATTGGCCTATCAAGCCATTCAATCTGCATCAAATTCTCCTGTCACTTTGGTCATGACCAACAGTACCATCTCCCCTCCCATAACAAATACCTCTAATGATCTCCTCGATGAATTCCTACCTACGAACAAAGTTATTCGAGAGATCTTGTCTCTAGAAGAGAAACATTGGAAAACCTCTCCCATCATAGCTCCTTCTAACGATCTCCTCGGTGAAGTCCCACCTACGAACAAAATTATTCAAGGGATCATGTCTTTAGAGGAGCAACCATGGGAAAACCCTAACCATCGCACTTCGATATCTAATTCAGACGTGACATCTATAAAAATCATGCCTTTTGAACCACCTAAGAATGTTCCCTCGATTTATACAACTGTCCAAACTATGGATTCGGAAGGGAATTTGGGCAATCTTTCAAAGACTATTCCCATCGCTATCTCGGTCAAAACATGTATCGTGGAAAGCATTCAAATTGGAGCTAATTGCAATCCTTAGGAAATTGCGAGCTTCACCTACCCTTTTAAGGACTTCTGTGATGTTTTCCCTTGGTCTTATGAGGAAATGCAAGGCATAGACCCTTCTATTGTCAAGCATGAGATCAAGAAGTATAGAGCATTCTTTTTATGGTATTTTTCTTGCTCCTTAATCTAAAAAAACCTTGAGTCTCCTTCTTCGGGCTCATTAAACTACCACGAAGAAGATCAAGCATTCTTTTTATGGTATTCTTCTTGCTCGTTAATATGAAAAACCTCAAGTCTACTTCTTTGGGCTCGTTAAACTACTACAAAGAAGATTTGAGAAACTCTTTTTCTTTCTTTTTCTACCTCATCAAACCGAAAAGATAGTACAAGTATTCTTTTTAGGGACTTTTTCTCACTCGTAAAATTGAAAAAATGCCAAGTTACTTATTCAAGCTTGTTAAAATCTTATCAAGAATATCTGAGAAACTCTTTTTCTCTCTTTTTCTAGCTCATTAAACTGAAAAAGATAGTACGAGCATTCTTTTTCGAGCCTTTTTCTCGCTCGTAAAATTGAAAACCTTGAGTTAATTTTTCAGGCTCGTTAAAATTTGGTGAAGAAAATATGAGCACATTATTTTTTGGGACTTTTTCTCGCTCTTAAACTGAAAAACCCCTGAGTTACCGTCTTTGGGCTCATAAAACTCCTACGAAGACGATATGAGCACTTTATTTTTGGGACCTTTTCTCGCTCTTAAACTGAAAAATCCTCAAGTTTTTCCCTTCTTCGGGTTCATTAACGGGTGTGTCCTAGGAAGCAGTGAGTTGAATTGTTTCCTGAAGCAACACTAAGCGCAATGGATGTCATGGCTAGACATTGAAGGTGTATGGCGCTCCAAAATAAAGTAATCAAGTAGGGCAGGTGTAATGGAAGTACTTTGGACCAGATAAATACACTTGATAAAGGGTTGAGCATATGAGGGTATCTTACTCATTTTTGTTTACTGTGTAAGTAAATATAAAGAGTTGTACATATAAATCTCACTGTGAATTTTGTGTTCGAGTATATAACATTCTTGAATTTTGTGTTCGTGTATAAAACATTATTGAATTTTGTTTACGGGTATAGAACATTATTGAATTTTGTGTTCGGGTATAGAACACTAAGGATGATGTTCGTCTAAGGGGGTGGGATCTATGGCAACCCTTTTACTATCCCTCTTGTAATTGTCACCATGAATTGTAATTCATGTACATATTGTGGAAATTTATACACGATGGTTGGGCTAAGAGGAGAGGACACAAATTCATATGTTTGAGGAGGAGTTGCTTGGGAAGTGATTAAACTCAGGTTGTTCATTTAATATGCCACTAGTTTTATGATTGGGTTTAATGGCCTTCACAATAGGAAAGGAGGTGGAATATGGACTTCCTAATGGAGGACAAGCCCCATACCACCATTTCCCCCAAGGAGCATGTTGGATGGTCAACACATAAGAGGGGAGACTAGGGTCAGTGGAAGAAAAGGGGTTGATGGGAAAGAGAAGAGGTATATTTGATCATCTCAACATTCAGAGGATGCACACTGAGGAGGTGTGGTTGTGATTGGAAAAGAATACAAACACGAGATAGTGTGTTGTGGATGCATGTATGTCAGTCTAGGCATACAGAAATTGTGAGTGAACTTGCAAGAAGAAGAATGCTAGGAACAACATTGGCAGAGGAGCAGGAGCACACTAAGGAGAATGGAGTGAAGAGAAGCCTAGAGAATAGCAACTGGAGATATAGTGTAGTCTGGATACCTACTGCTTTAGTGGGTGTAACCATTATGCGTTTTGGATCCCTGCTTAGTTAAGTGGTGGCTACATGAGTTTGGGTGCCTCCAAGGTTCATGGGTGGAAATATTGTGTGCTCTGGATCCCTATTAAGCTGTGGAGACAATATGGGCTATGATTACATGTGGTATTTAGCAGGACAAGTCATATTTTCTTTATATTATTGAAGGAAGCTTGAGACTTCGTGAGCTCTGAATCCTAGTGTGAACTGGTTAATTTCCATTAGTGTGAATTCTGTTGAGCACTTAACTCCTCATACTTTGAATTTGGCTTGGGGAGGCTTAGTTACAAGAAATATTGTAGTGCAACTGACCTATGGCTAGGTGGAGAGTTGAAGTCCCTCCCTTAGTTTCCAACAATTAAGACTACCATATAAGTATATATTCACCTGTATATAGATATGTTACACTATGAATGGTGAATGATATTTTATGTGTTATAACAATATATGTATCTGCACTTATTGTAAAGGAATGTGCTATTCTCAATTGTTTGTAATGAGATGGTTATGTGAATGTTCTCATGGTTATGAGGGAATTGCAAATCCCTGTAGTTGTTGGTATGTTCCTGAGTTACAAAGTTATTTACATGGTCTTGTATGAATGCTTGATGTGCTCAGATAAGATATTATTGTGTGTGATTTCCATTGTTTGATATGTTATGAATATCATGGATATATGTTGTTTAAAGATTGTTGAATGTTTTTCTTGGTAAAGGACTTATGATGCAGAACATATGATTTATCAAGTGGATATGATGGCATTGTTTAGGATCCATTATGTGGTAAGATATGTTATGGTTGTGCTGAATTTTCAAGGTGGTATGAGCCATGGTTTGGCTTGTTTATGTGCTTGTTATTAGGCATGTTGATAGTACTATTGGTATATTAAGGTTATGTTTAATGCAGGTAACGGTTATGCTAGAGTGAAGGTTTCATTCTTGTCCCAATAATGGTGTTGAGCAATGCTTGAGACTGAGAAATCCTTCATAAAGCCATCAAATTCCTTAAGACTTATAAGCCTAGTTGTTGTTGGGATCTAGACTTGTAATCAAGTTAAAACAAATTATTGTTAGAATTGTAATAGAAGTCAAAAAATTTACCAAGGGCGTAGAATTTATTAACCTATGAGATTTACTACCAATCACTTGGGTAATTATTGCTTAACAACTTTGCTTAGTGCTAATTAGTGTTGTGCAAACCACGCCAAGTATTATTCATAGTCTCTATGGAGGAGAGAGCTATTGAACGGAGGCATGGGGCATGAGGGGAAATCATTCACATTAGTGAACAGGAGTATATATGTTCTGGGGGATGGAGATATATCCCCACGAGATGAGAAAACCTTTAGGTTGAGGAGACGAAGATATGTATGTTCCAAGGAACAAAAGTGTGAAGGAATAGAAGGGCTTAAAACATGAAATCATTGATTTGAATTAAGCATTGGGACCTAGTGTGACCCATGAACTAGGGTGAGGTGGAAGATGCCATGTAGGCCAATTAAGGCTATGTGCAACATCACGTGAGAATCCAGAGGACGTGAATTAGAGATGTGGTAGGAACATTGACATGGTATTTTGATAGTGTAACATGTGGTAGGCATAAATGGCCTTTTGGATGGCCAAGTGGCAGGATTTCGAGTGACATGTAGCACCACAAGAGGATGCCACATGGTAGGGTGACGCCACTCTAATGGTAGTGTGATATCAGTAGGTCATGGAAGGGACAGGTGATGTGGAGCTGGATGATGTGGATGCCAGGTGGTGCCACAAGTCATGACTGTTATCTTGGAACAAAAAGTGCAATGTCAAAATTGGCATTTAGAGATGGGAAGATTCTTATCAATGCCTCATGTTTAGCGTTAAATTTGTGTGTTGTATAGCTGGGTTATGGAAGCAAGCTGGCGGGAGCACTAGACGATAATTGTTTTGTTGGTTGACATAAAAATGTTTGGTGCAACATAGAAGTTTCGAAGCATAGTTATTTTAGAAGTAAGGTGCATTGGCACAGTGGCATTATGGTGTGATGCCTTTATGGGTGCCATGTTGAACTGTGAGCTATGTGCAAGAGCCACATAGGATAATCAGGTTACCATGTGGCAATACTTGTTAATGTGGCAAGGATTAAAGGGTTCAACTTCAAATGGGCATGACTTTCAATCCAGGAGTCAAATTGAGGTAAAGTTTATATCACGGAAAGCTCTTAACGAGCTGGATGCAATGGCATTATCCAAAGTGATTTCTGCACACTTTGAGGAAGAATAAATTATTTAACCTTATTTCCATAATAATATCATTAAAGTTAGGTTAATTAAAAGTAACACCTCCCATTTATCTTGGGAAGTCCAAGGAGGTAGGAGGGAGAATTACACCCATAAAGGCGTAATTATGAAGTTTATAGAATTTTTTGAATACTTATTAGACGCTCTATCTGAATTTGCATCTACACGTCTGAAAGGATTTTATAGAGAGGGAAAATTTGTGTAATTAAATCCCTAAATACAAATGGTATCATCTTGACAAAGGCTAATTAATTCTATAACTATGCACATGTACAATTATGTAAATGATGTGTTGTTTAGTGTAAGGTAAAACTCCCTTTGGTCAAGCTTCTATTTGATAAGAGTAAGTTGGTATTAAATTGAATATTTATATATTAAATATTAAATGGTTATTGTTTAAAGAAGGAAAAGGTCACGTGCCTTTCCTTTTGTATTTTCTTGTGTAATGTAGAATTTCATGGAATAGGCATGGGATGGGCCTATGGCTAACTTAAGGGTGTTAATAATAAATTGAAAACAATGTGCAAACTAAAGCCCCTTTGGTCATAATGAAAATGGGACAAGTGAATACTCCAAAATTATCTTCATGAAATGGGAAATTTGTTGCAAGAATCAAGCTTAGGAATGACCATGGTTCAATTAAGAAGGTTTAAATATTAAAAAGTAATTTGTGTAAATTAATTTCCAAATTGCAAATGGAACCAATGGAGGAAAGAGCATTTCAATTTCCCTAAAGCTACTTTCATTTTAAATGGGAAATTTGTTGCAAGAATCAAGCTTAGGAATGACCATGGTTCAATTAAGAAGGTTTAAATATTAAAAAGTAATTTGTGTAAATTAGTTTGCAAATTGCAAATGGAACCAATGGAGGAAAGAGCATTTCAATTTCCCTAAAGCTACTTTCATTTGAAATAGGGGAATTTTCCTATTAAATCAAAGTGTTTGCTTTTAGTTTGGGAATAAGTTTGGGTGTGTTCTTCCCTTAATTTGTAGGGAAGCTAGTAATTCCCCTAAAATAAGGGTTATCTTGTTTTTCCTCCCTAAATATTGGGAGGGTTATTAAATATCTTTTACTAAGAGAAATTTCCATGTCCAAACCTATATTTTAATGTTTCTACCTTGGCTAATTAAAAACAAAAAACAACAACAACAAAAACAACAACAACAAAACTAACTATGAATTGGAAAATATGGAGCATGGAGCCCTCATAGAATTTAGAAGTTTAACCATTATAACTAGAATTTGAATCCATGGTTGGTAACTAGAATTTGAATATTTCTTTGAATGTAGATTTCAATATATTTTATTATGTATGTGAGGTCATGCAAAATGTGAAAAAAAGGTCAATATTGAGGTTGGGTAAGTCAAAACCTCTGCATAATATTACATTAAAAAAAATCAATATGTTATATTATATATGAATTTTCACTGTATGCATTATGGATTGCAAAAAATAAACTAGGTATAAGTGTTATGAGAGTAAGTAATAGGGGATTAAAGCTTTGTAGGACAATATAAAATAAGTATAAGCCTTGTGGCGTAAGTAATGTGAGAGTGTAGTCTTGTGCAAAAGTTCTTCACACCAGGAACTTCCCAAATTAACTAAGTCCAAGTGTTGCAAGTCTAAGTAATGTTAGGTATGACTTCATTTGGGAGTAAAACAAATTGACTAAGTGTAAGTCCAAAAAGTAAATAATAAAAAAGTAGATGAAAAGAGTTAAGATCGGAAATTTCTTTGGGTAAAATGGCAAGAAACTAGAGTTTCATGTATTGAACCTAATTAATGTTAATAATGTGAGATTAATTGCAAAATTGATGTTATTAATGATAATAATTAGGGTTTACATATTAGGGCTAATTAATGTTAGTAAAAAATAATTGAGATATTAATGGTAGTAATGATGATAATAATTTAATGTGTGATTTATTATATTTTTAATATAATGGATTAAATCATTATAATCATGGGCACATTGAAAAATTAAAAGTAATTTTACGAGAAGAATGAGAAATGACATGGTAGGTTTGGGTGACCTTGGTTTCGATGAGGCACCACCCCTGACATGACACATGGATTGAGGATGCCACATCATCTGCCATGTGTAAGATGTATGGATGCATTGACTTAGAATTAGAGCAAAATCTTCTAAGGGCCATAACTTTATGCCTTGAGCTTAGATTGAGGTGAAATTGCATTATCATAAAGCTCTTGATGAGCATAAGACGTTGTTTACATCATGTATGGGGTTTGAAGTGAGTAAAGCATAATGAAAAAATATTAACCCATTTCTTTAATGTGACTTAGGGGATTGGGTGTATTATAGTTTGCAATTTATGATTCATTTTTATTATTAATATTCAAAGATATTGCATTGCTAGGTTCGTTGGCCTTTCCTCATGTAGAAACATACATTATTAATCTAAGGATCAAAACCAAGGTATTACAAATACAAAAACCATGAACAAGAAGACTGTCTTATTGGTTCGAATATCAAAACCCAACAACATTAAATGCAAAATGATTGTTGAGAAATGTGGTAGGGTATACCATCTTCATTGTCTTACATTTCTCGAACTCACGAGATATCCATCACATATTAGATATGTAATGATAAGGGTTTCCACGTGAACATGAAGGGGGGAATTTTTTGGGGCAGAGGGAGAAAGGTCAAAGATCCCTATGTGCTTAGCTTATTCTTCCTTCCACCCTTCTTTTTTCATAAGGGCACATATATAGTTATAGCCTAATTGCTTTTCAGTATTTGTGCTTAGTTTACCAACCAATTAACCACCTCCTTAGCAAATATTTTTATATGGACAAACTAAAATTTATATAATAGTAATAACAACTTCCTTGAAGCATGGCATACATTTTTTTGCATGATAAGTTTAAATCTTTTGCTTAAAAAGTGATCAGGGGATCATGTCCCAAGTGTCGAAAAATGCTCAAAATTGAAAGTGCTGAAAATTGGCTCGAAATTGAACGACCGGATATAGCTCGTCCTCCCGATTCCGGAGCCGCAAATGGTTCGAAAAATGGTCGCCATATGTGAAAGTTATGGCAAAAACAAAATTGCCCAATGACCCTTAATTTTTTGAATTTAAAAAATAAAAAATAAAAAATAAAAAATATTCCATGGAATATTCCACAGGGACGGACCAATCAGAGGTTGCCACTTGGCAAGCCCGAAGGCCACCACGTGGCCCCAAGCTGACGTAAGCAAGGGTGGATGGGCGTGTTCAAAAGTTTATTCATGGGGTGATTCGAACCCCCAACCTTTCATATAACAATTATATGACTTACCGTTATACCATGAGCATGGACTTGTCAAAAGGGCGGAACAAAAGTGTTATAAAGTTTAAATTCCATTTTGGCGGGGTCCCAAGGGGGCCAGCCCCCATACACGTGACCTCCGCATGGAACCAGGGGCTCTAAACCCGTAACTGCCGGCACAAACTCCAATAAAAACCACTTGCCCGAGATTGTTGGTCACATGCACGAAGTTAGCGGAGAAAATGAAAGTTTAGTTGGCGGCGCATTTGGCGGAGGGCACCAAAATTGGCGGGCCCGCCATATTTGGCGGCCCTAACTGGCCTTCTACAGTTAGTTAACTGGAGTTTTTCTAGGGGCAGACTGGAGAAACTTTAATGCGCCATAACTTTGGCTAGGAAAGGCGGTTTTGGACGAATTTTTTTTTTTATTTTGGGTATTTTGGACGTTCTAAAGCCATTGGCACAGGTATTTTTTCCATCAGAGGTAATTTTCATAGGTTTTGAAGCCGTGGAAGTTCTAGGAGCCACTAGGGCCTAGTATTGTGAGAACTGTTTCAGGTTGCACGTATCCATTGGAGGTGAACCAACAGTCAATCCTGAAGGATTCATGTGTTCTAAATCCGATTTTACAATATATTTCACCTGTAGAGACTTCTATTCATCTATAATTTCATTTTGAGCATTTAATCAAAACGAGGGCTGACCCATTTGGGAGCCTTGGACCCAGCAGACGTAGCCCAGGAGGGGTGAACTGCTTCATCAACTTCTTTTGCATATGTGGTTGATTTATTTTGCAGAACAAATTCATTTTGATGTGTTAAACAATCAAAGGAAATATTTCTGTTATGCTTGAATGGATCATGAACAGCTGAAAACTTCATTTGTTTCTTTACTGCAAGACATGGGAATGTTTTAAACATGTTTAATACTGAATTGAACACCTTGCAAACATTTTTCAAGTAGTTTCAAATTCAGATCAAGTTGGTATCAGAGCTATGTTGTTGTTTCTTTGTATCAAAAGCAGTCAAACAAGCTATAGACAGAGCCTGAAACGAGCCAGGAAGCCTTCGAAATGCTCTTGTTATACAATTGCAAAGTAGATAAATGCTCTTTCAGTCAATCTCTGGTGTAGTTGTCTTTTGATTGTTTTTGTGCAGAGATCTTCTAACTGTCTTGCAAGTGTTGATGCTCACCAGGTTGCTTGGATAAGAAGGGGTTTTTGTTTGACAATTGGTTAAAGCCTGTAATTTGATTGAAAGCTTTGAGAGCTCTTATTTGGAAGTTTCTTTTGTTTAATTGACCATTTCCATAATGTCAACTTATTCCACAAGTGAAGGTTCCTGCTTCACAAAATTCTTCAATGATGACATGAAGAATGAGTTCTTGAAGGTGAAGGACATGGTGCAGATTCTCCTTGAGGATCAAAGAGAAAGTGTTAAGCTTCATGCACAATTGATGGCGATGAAGGATGAGAAGAAAATAATTCTCCAAAGACTGCATAACATGGAGAAACAACTCCTTCAAGCTCAAGAAGCTTTGTCCAAGAAAATGCATGAGGATAAGGTAAATCATTCAAACTTGTCTTCAATTCCCTCAACTGAAAAGTGTGTTGGTTCTTTTGAAAAAAATACAAGAGGTATGGGGTCCAAATTAATGTTTAAGATGGGCTATCAAGAAGGCAAAGGTTTGGGCAAGCATGCACAAGGCATGGTTGAACCTATTTCAGTTGTGGAGCGACCCAAGAATGTTGGTCTTGGATATGAACAGTTTGATGGTGAAGAATTCAAATCCTTGAATGCATGTGATGCAAATTTAAAAAGAACCTTTATCCCAAGTTCTCAAATGAATATATGCCAAAAAAAAATTAAGGGTGATTGCCATTGTTTTAAGCCATCATTGCAGCAAGTAGAGGGTAAACATGTCGCTTATGGCAAGCATGCAAATGTAAACAATTTTCAAGACAAGCACAGTGATGAAAGTCTGAAAAGGAAAGTTGTCTCCTCTACTAGTTCATCGTTTCTCAAAGACAAAAAGGATGGACATTCTATGCAGCAAATGAGGAAGTTTTGTTGCACATTTTGTGGTGGATTTAAACATGTTGCTTCAAGATGCTAGTTGAAAAAGAAAGCACACATGAAGCAGATGAGGCAAAGAAAACCTTCTCAGAAAATGCTTGAAAGTTGCAAATTTTGTCAAAAGAAGGGACATCATGTTTCTCATTGTTGGACCTTGCATCCAACAAGTCGTCCAAAGCACATGCAGCTTGAGGACAAAAACATTGGCGCAAGTGGATCTATGGATTCCATTATCGATGTGGAAGATTCACATGAAGAACTGCTGCTGCAACAAAAATCGCCATTGAAGTGGCTTGGCAAGAAGTGGATGAAATTCTTGATACAGTAAGACATACTCCTTTTGTATATACAAACTTTGGATGTATGCATGTTTTTTTTTTTATGTTGTTGCAAAAATTTCGCCATGAAGGTAAAAGATGAGTATGAGACTCACTCTATCGCAGCAGAAGTTATATTCATTTCAGCTTCAAAAGTACATGTACATGTGATTAAGGATATTGTACTTTTGATTGTACTTAAGAGAAAGTTGAAAGATGAACTGCATGCATGAGCATAGGGATCATGATGATTTCCTGGTATTTTAAACATGTATGTGTGATTAACTTGAAGGGTTGATTACTTTGTTTTTAATCATGCATGTTAGGAAAGTACTTGATGTTGAAGAAGAATCAGTTAATTCTTAAAATGTCAAAGTGTGAATTTGGAAAGACTTCTTTGGTTTATTTGGGACACATAGTAGGAGGAGGTGCTTTGAGGATTGATCCTGCTAAGATTGAGGCTATCGTGAAGTGGCCTAATCCCAAATCCATAACAGAGGTAAGAAGTTTTTTGGGTGTAGCTCAATATTGGAGGAAGTTCATCTCTAACTTCTCTTCTATAGCAGCTCCTATGCATGCAGTGACAAGTGTGAAGTGTGCTTTCCAATGGGGAGGCAAGCAGCAAAAAGCTTTTGAATCTTTGAAAGAGAAGCTCATTCTTCTCTTATTGCTGGCCATTTTGGTGTAAGCAAAATAGTTGCACATCTACAGAGGTATTGCTATTGGCCTCGGATGGTAGATTCTGTTTCAAGGTTCATAAGAGGTTGTTCATTATGTGCTACCAGCAAGCCTAGTAATAGGAAGCTTGGCTTGTATACTCCTTTGCCGGTACCTTCTAGACCATGGGAGAGCATCTTTATGGATTTTGTAGGAGGTTTGCCAAAATCTAGAAAGCAGCATGATTATTTATATGTAGTAGTTGATCGTTTCAGCAAAATGTGTATACTTATGCCTTGTAAGAAAACTATAACTGTTGAACAAACTGCTCAATTATTTTTTCATCATGTATGGATTCACTTTGGTTTGCCTACTTCCATTATTAGTGACAGGGATTCCAGATTTGTGGGGAAGTTTTGGTCCAACCTATGGGAGATGATGGACACAAAGTTGAAGAAAAGTATTGCTTTCCATCCGCAAACAGATGGACAAACCAAAGTTGTGAACAGAACCATTGTGCACCTCTTGAGAGGATATTGCAGCAAGCATCCCAAGCTTTGAGATGAACATTTGCACTACATACAGCATGCTTACAACCGTGCCAAGCACTCTTCCACAAACACCTCACCGTTTGAAGCTTGTTTTGGTTACTTGCCAAAATCGCCTCTTGATTTCATTCTTGAGAAAGATGTCGCCATTGAGGGACATAGTGATGTTGACAAAGCTCGTTCATTCATTGAAATAATTCAACAAATACATCAGCGAATTCAAGAACAGCTTGAGAAAAGTCAAGGCAAGTACAAGGAAAGACACGACAAGCATAGAGTGGATCACAAGTTTCAAGAAGGGGATGAGGTATGGTTGTACATCAGTAAGGAAAGGATGCAAGGAGAAGGTAAAAAGTTGAAGCCTATTCGTTATGGTCCATTCAAAATCCTCAAGAAGGTTGGAAATAATGCTTTTCAATTAGATTTGCCTTCCTACATGCAAATGTATTCCGTTGTTAATGTGTAGAACTTACGTTTGTATGAACCTCCTTTGATCGCTGATCATGAAAGCGATGTTCAGCTGTCATCTATAGAAGATTTCTCGCCAGAAAATTTAGATGAGCTGAAAGAAGATACAATCCTTGACAGAAGGACACACACTTCAAGGAGGGGCAATGTAGATTATGTTCGAGTTGGTCTCAAAGGCAGCAAACCGAACAAGGAAAAGTGGATGGAGGTGGACAGAGTGAGGGCACTGTACCCTCACCTCTTTAACAGGTAGTTGAAGGCTTTTGGGGTCCAAAAGCCTCCCAATGGGGAGGCGTGATCAGGGGCTCATGTCCCAAGTGTCGAAAAATGCTCAAAATTGGCTCGAAATTGAATGACCGGATAGAACTCGTCCTCCCGATTCCGTCCCCACAAACGGTTCGAAAAATGGTCGCCGTATGTGAAAGTTATGGCAAAAACAAAATCGCCCAATGACCCTTAATTTTTTGAATTTAAAAAAA
>APFE030054062.1:28570-77637 GCA_000404065.3 Pinus taeda
TATATATATATATTCCACAGAATATTCCTTGGAATATTCCATAGGGACGGACCAATCAGAGGCTACCACGTGGCAAGCCCGAAGGCCGCCACATGACCCCAAGCTGACGTAAGCAAGGATGGATGGCCGTGTTCAAAAGTTTATTCATGGGGTGATTCGAACCCCCAACCTTTCATATAACAATTATATGACTTACCGTTATACCATAAGCACGGACTTGTCAAAAGGGCGGAACAAAAGCGTTATAAAGTTTAAATTCCATTTTGGCGGGGGCCCAAGGGGGCCAGCCCCCATACACGTGACCTCTGCATGGAACCAGGGGCTCTAAACCCGTAATTGTCGGCACAAACTCCAATAAAAACCACTTGCCCGAGATTGTTGGTCACATGCACGAAGTTAGCGGAAAACTGACAGTTTAGTTGGCAGCACATTTGGCGGAGGGCGCCAAAATTGGCAGGCCCGCCATATTTGGCAGCCCTAACTGGCCTTCTACAGTTAGTTAACTGGAGTTTTTCTAGGGGCAGACTGGAGAAACTTTAATGTGCCATAACTTTGGCTAGGAAAGGCGGTTTTGGACGATTTTTTTTTTTTTTATTTTAGGTATTTTGGACGTTCTGAAGCCATTGGCATAGGTATTTTTTCCATCAGAGGTCATTTTCACAGGTTTTGGAGCCGTGGAAGTTCTAGGAGCCACTAGGGCCCAGTATTGTGAGAACTGTTTCAGGTTGCAGGTATCCATTGGAGGTGAACCAGCAGTCAATCCTGAAGGATTCATGTGTTTTGAATCTGATTTTATAGTCTATTTCACCTGTAGAGACTTCTATTCAGCTGTAATTTCATTTTGAGCATTTAATCAAAACGAGGGTTGACCCATTTGGGAGCCTTGGACCCAGCAGACGTAGCCTAAGAGGGGTGAACTGCTTCATCAACTTCTTTTGCATATGTGGTTGATTTATTTTGCAGAACAAATTCATTTTGATGTGTTAAACAGTCAAAGGAAATATTTTTGCTATGCTTGAATGGATCATGAACAGCTGAAAACTTCATTTGTTTCTTTACTGCAAGACATGGGAATGTTTTAAACATGTTTAATACTGAATTGAATACCTTACAAACCTTTTTCAAGTAGTTTCAAATTCAGATCAAAAAGTCAATCACTAATTTTAGAACTCATTTAGAAATTTATCATTTTTGCATTGGTAGAAACCTTCTTTAATTTCAAGAACCACAATAATGTTGTTTATATTTTTTCTAAATGATAATACATTTTACTAATAAACCATTGTTAAACTCTAAAGCACTCTCAAATTCAACTATCAAAAAATGTTAAGAACCATATATTATCTATTATGTTAATTCATTCAATCAATGATATTAATATTGACATTAACATTAAACTTAGCTTAACTAACATAACTAAAAAATGCTTTTCGTGCTATATATATTTCACTCATTTAAATCATTTTTTTTATCAACATGTAATGATTATGTCAAATATCATAATTACCAAAAAAAAAAAAACTTCAACCATAAATTTTTAATATTAATATATAATTGATGTTAAACTTTACTTCACTCATAAACTAATCAATAATTTTCATGTCATATGCGATATGCAATATAGTGTTTATAAATTAAATTATTTTTTTATAAATAAATATTATTGATACAAATGTTACAATGAAACATAAATAATATTAATATTAAATTTAATTAATATAATAAATATATGTTAAAGATAATTATCATATTGTATATAATTTTACTTTTACTTATTTCGATTTATTTTTTAATAATATAAAATATTTTATATGAAATTTCATAGTAATAAAAGTAAATAAAACTTTTAATATTAATATATAAATTAAAACAATATGCCAAATATATTAATGATTGCGACCATATTTAAGCACAAGTAAACAACATGGACTTGGATTTTGACACATTTCATTATATCTTTGACTTAATTGCACAACAATGATTGTATATTTTATGGCTTAATTTCCTGTTCACTTTTGAAAAAGGATAAATATAAGTAAATAGTTGAATTTAGTCAACGTACAAGATGGGAATAGTCTCATCGAATACTTACTATAAGTATATATCTAGTTAGGTTTATAAAGTATTCTTCTACGTCCTGGAGCAGCCCGTAGTTATCAAATGTCTATGTATACAAAAAGTGTCATGTTGACATACACAAACGATTTAAAGGTGGGTTCTCATTTCGTTGGGTAAATACGTGGATTCATTGCAAGGAAGAAAGCAAAACGAGAGTTTTTTTTTTCTTTTTTAATAAGTGATGTTGGAGAGTTCTAATAAAATAAAATATTTTATATTGAAATTTTGTTGACAAGTCTTTCAAAAGATATCATCATTAGGGTTACAGTTCCACATAAATCATTACTTAATTAACATAGGACATACATATAAACAAAAACAAAAACAATGAGAACTAATAGAACCAATATCGCCTCATGGATTGTTCCAACAACACATGGAGAAATAGTAGCAAATCGTCCAATACATAAAATTTAACCATTAAGCGCCTCATCAAAATCATGAGAACAACACGAACCAGTCTTTACAGGGCAAGGACTAACCAATGAGAGTCGCAACAAAAACATGTAACTAAGCACGAACCAACCCTTATAGAGCTAGGACCGACCATTAGAGCATCATAAATTGATCGAAGAAAAATGTTATGTGTCGACACCATATGGTCCAAGATGCTTTGATAGCCACTAGTGAAAAGATGCATAAGGAGCTAACTTGTTAAAACACAATCAAATGTTGATTTCCAAGGAAAAAGTCTTAATAACCACCCAAGTGTTGTTGCCAAACAATCCTGAGACTCTTGGTGAAAACATGAAGAAACATTACTACAGAAACTCCTAGAAAATACCAAATAACTTCACTGACATGCGTAAGTTCTAATTAGACGAAATAACAGTGAAATTTGGAGGAATGTCAATAGAGGGATGCACAATATTGCCCAAAGGTTCCACCGAAGGAAGAATAATGCCTTCGGAGGGTCTGACAAATCCCCTGATGCTAAGTCAGACACCACAAAACCTTCCACCCTAACCAGAAGAGCATCAATATCATCAAGGAAATAAAAAATGTTCCTAAGAATTCTTTTAATGCGCTCCTGTCCAATAGAGAGTTTGTAGTTGTCCACTTGTTTGTCTCTTAAAACAAAGTATCAAATTTTTGGTGAATTGAAAGGGAATGGAGAACATATAATCTTTGTTTCCTGAATCTTCCTAAGTTTGGGAGCCATCGAAGGCCCTTATCTCCAACTTCTGAGTAAGAAAAATAAGGGCGCTCTCCAAACTCATGTGCTTCCATTTGACGCATATCCTTTCGTATTTCCAGAGGCACTAAGTCAAAATATGAGGCTACAAAGTCCCAAGTAAAACGTCTTCGAGGTTGCGA
This sequence comes from Pinus taeda, assembly GCA_000404065.3. Lineage (NCBI taxonomy): Eukaryota > Viridiplantae > Streptophyta > Pinopsida > Pinales > Pinaceae > Pinus > Pinus taeda. Next base: position 32,006 of record APFE030054062.1, read on the forward strand.
ATGAGCATGGCTAGTCCCCCTCTTCGGCTAGCCAACCACTAACGACGAGGCGTGAGATCAAAGACTAAACCACCACCCCGAATAGGAGTCATACCAGCTAGAAAAACACAGGTGTTAAACGGTAAATTTGAAAAGACATGGACCTAAGCCCCCCCCCCCCCCCCCCCCCACAAACACCCAAACAAAGTTTATACTAGGGCTAAATAAAGAAACCAAAATTTGTGAAGGACAAAAAGGGCACACCTTATTCCCCAATGACAACATGTTCCAGAGAAAATACCTTTCAAATCCCCATATTCCACCCACCCAAAGAACAATTCGCAGAGAAATGAACCAATGAATAAATTGACCCTGAGCTTAGATATGAAAACGAGCTAAGCAAAATGTTGATTGCATAATCTGTTATCTAATTTACGGGAACAATGAAAAAGTTAGGCTTATTGAAAGAAACTAAGCCTAAAACCCAGACTCAATGGAACACTAGTAGAGAAACCTCTAGAACCTTAATACTAGTACCAAACTGAAAAATCGTCGGGGTACCAACAACCACATACCAAGATATGGCAAGGAAATGAAACATTCACTAGTTCATTTGTATGAAGGGTCGAGCTAGAGAGAACCACCACCAGTTCAAAGATCAGCCCACGTTTAGAATTGTGAAGGAATTGCATGAAAAACATCGACCAAGCACCAACATTAACATAACAATAGCTTCAAAAAACGGGATCCTTGTTAAACCGAAACTGGAGCATGGAATCTGGTATTTAATAATGTTATGTGTATAATTATCTTTTCTATTTTTTTAATGTTTATTATCTATTTAAATTTTATGGGAGGGATTATGGATGGAAGTTATAAAAAATAAAATTGTCTCACATAATATCTAAGTTTTATAGCCTCGAGGGTTAGCTCAATTGGTCAAGATCTAATCGCTAAAGCACCTTGTTAATGGGATGTCACGGGGCCAATTCTCCTCGACACCCTCGGGGTTAGGCTATGCGAATAAGTCGGTAGGATGTGATCCCTTAGGGTGGATCCGCCAAGATATTTCTTCAAAAAATAATAATAATAATAACTCTAAATTTTATTATGCTTTATTTTGTTGACAAGATTAAGCAGGAAAATGGTTTTTCTACCCAATATTGAAACTAATCTGAATCTAAACTCAATCTAATTTTCAAAAATAATAATTTTTTCATATATATATATGAAGAATATGCATGTTAAGGAGGGACTATGCATTCTCAACAATAAAAGTTAAAAGTCATTAACATCAAACCTCATCATGTTATTTCAGTGAATTAAACCTAGGTGGGGAACATCTCAATTATTCCTCCCTACCACCAAACACAAATCCAATTGACATAAAATTTAAATGATTATAAACTAATGTATCCATATAAATTAAATGGCTAATAAATGTTGATAGACATCAATCCATAATAAACATCAAAACACTTACTTCATGATACTTTTCACATTGCTAAAATGAAAAAATTTAATTGAGATTCTTAACCATGCAAATTTACCCCACTTTACCATGGAGATTCTTATTTGTAAATAGGCTTTGTTACAATACCATAGTTTATGAATACTACATACCCAAAAAAATATAAGTTACTTCATATGACATTTTTTTAATCAATCAAATTAACTAAAAAGGAAAAAAGGGCATAACCACTTTGGAGATAAATCTCAACCTTATACTACTAAGAATACTCTAAAATATTCCATGGAGGTTAAATCTCTACCATCCACCTCATAATTATTGATAACTAAATTAAATTTTTGGAAGCCCTAATCCAAAATAGACATACCCGCACAATTAATAAATATTTATTAATATATGGACTATAATAAAGATTTATCATTGACTTTAAATTAATTAACTTTATAGATATTTTTATTTTTTTAATTAATGAATTTCATCTATCTATACCATGTTATCGGTGGATAGATTTGAAGTGTTCTTGACCAACTATGAATACGAGTTTAGTTTTTTTTGAGCTTTTATTAAGTTTTATAGTTTTTCTAGCTTTGTGACTCTATAGAGGTGGATTAGCTCATTTTTAGAGTAAAAAAATAAAAAATAAAATAAATCTAAATTTTGTTGAGGTTTCGCTAATTAATCAATTTTTAAAGCCCAAAAAACATTAAAACATTCAGTTCATCATAACAACATTTAATATAGTTAAACCTACAAAGTCTCTTCCGGACAGAGACTTTGTAGAAAGCATGAATCACAAAAGTGCATTCGGATATAATTAAACCTAATTAACTTAAATTGATAATATATATTTATAATAAGGTAACTATATATAAACTTTTAATATATATCTTAATATATATAATTTAAATAACTAATATTTAAAATATAAAAGATCGTTTATATTATAATATTAAATATAATATTACTAATTAACTAATTTGAAATTAAACAACAATATAGTTAAGTATGAGTGTTTATTTATAGTTAATGCTATTTTATATATATATATATATATATATATATATATATATATATATATATATATATATTTTCACCACATTATAAAAGCAACCAATCACGGTTCCAAAGTTTGAGTTGCATTCCAATCGAATTGGGGAGTACATTCAATATATGAGAGATCATGCTTTAATAAATTCCTAGGGATTTGACCCCCGGTAAAAACCCTCACCTATTGGATTTAGCAAGAGTGGAAGCCAAAGGGACAGATCAAATCGAAGTTGGGGGCAAAAGGCTTTTTCACCATTATCGTTGCGAAGGTGGAAGATCGCATGAGGGTTTTCGAAAATGGTCCATGCTTCTTCAACTCTACAGGATTAGATCTTAGGTTTTGGATGGAGAGATTTGTTTCAGACCAAGAGGGTTTTACGACAACCCCAATTTGGATTTGCATGTACTCCTTGCCAAGAGAATTCTAGGATGAAGAAATATTAGTAGGCATCATAAATTCTTCAGTTCATTTTTTCAAAGTCTTGGAAGCCACTAAACAAGCAAAATGCATATCTTATGCTTACATATATGTATATATGAATATCTCAAAGCCCCTTCCTGAGTTGACCGATATCTACTATCAAGATGAACCTTGGAAGAAAACCTTGGACTATGAACACATTCCATTTCATTACTATAGATGTCATGAATACAAACATCTCTATAGAAATTTCCCAAGATGGTTCCTGATGACCACTCCAAATCAAGGCCAAGTTGCATATCATTATGGCTTCTTTAGACCGATTAATTGTTGTCATGAATTTAATGCTCCAGTCATGCAAACACACTCTAGCAAAACCCTTGTTACTAGCAACAACTTTGAACTACTTGCAAAGCTCAAATCTCCAACCCCTCCTATGAACCTGTCCCCCTAGAGATAGGCATGTGTGATACCAGAGATAGGCATGTGTGATACCAACAACCCCAAATAATCCTTTGAGGTTCCTATTATTACCTCCTCACAACCCCTGAATCGCGATCCTCAGGAACCCTAAGAGAAAGATTCTAAGTTTCCGCACAATAATGAGGGCACCAAAGAAATGGATTTGGATGCTCTCAACCTCCCAAGCATTGTTAAGGCATGGTCGAAAGATCACTCCTGGAACATCAAGTAAAAATACTAAGCAGATCCATTCTCAAATTAATGTGGCAAGCCCAAAAAGCGTTAATAGGGCAAAACAGTGCAATTATTTATGGGTTCATTTCCAACCTATGAAGGAGACTAGAAACCAACATAAGGATGAGAAGAAAAAAATCCATAAGAGGAATAAGTAAGTTCTAGAATAATTGGGTGACATTCATGTCAACTCGAGTAGAATAAAGTTTATCTTAGAGGTTTATCCCTCCACCAATTCACCTCTCCCATAAAGATAATCTCTTGGAATATTATAGGCCTCAATTGCAAGGAGAAAGCAAAGGCTTCTCAAAGACAAGTGGCTCGCAGAACATCCAACCTTCTTAATGATTTGGGAAGCTAAAACTTCTTGTGAAGTTGTATGTAAGTTGATAGATAAATCAGGGTGAGGGTGCCAAACAATAGCTCTTGATGCCTAAGGTCAATCTTGAGGTCTCACTATCATTTGGAACTCTCAAGAGGTATCCATCCTTGACTTGTTTGGTTCTTTCAAAATTATCACTATACAATTTCAACTCATAAGATCATTAGAAACTTGTTTTCTTTCAAATGTCTATGGCCCTTCACTACTCAAAGATAGGTTGCATTTTCTTAAATCCATCAAGCAACTTAGTCTTCTCATGTCCCTAGTGTCTTAGATCCTTTAAGGGATTTCAATTTGATAAAATATTTATAAGAAAAAAATGGTGGTTTTAGAAAGTTAGAAGAAGAATCCAACCTCTTCCAAGATGTCACGATTTCTTCTCTTTTGGTCTACCTCAGCACCATCAACAACACTTACACTTGGAACAACCATAGAGGTGGCTCCCAAAAGATATATTTAAATATGGATATGTATCTCATCTTTGAAAATATCATGTCTAAGGACATTTTCATGGAGGCTTACATCCTCCCTAGTGATGGCTTGAATCACTCGTTGATCAAATTAGACATTGAAATCAAGTCTCACCCTAGAAATAGGCCTTTTCACCTATATCTTCAACATCCTAACTTCCAATCCATAATCAAGGATTGGTGGGATTAACTAGCCAACTTAGAAGGATAAACCACGTTTCACCTAAAAAGGAAGTTGAAGCACATTAAATATCAACTCAAAACTTGGAATAAGGAAAAAATCGAGAACGTCACTTAGGAAAAATGGAACTTGGAAGCTCAAATGGAGCATATCTAGTAGGAATCCATTCACAAAGGAATATCAAAGGACCTCGTAAAGGAGGAAGCACATACTCTCATTGTGCTTGAAGAAATAATGAAACATGGAGAAATACTTTGGAAACTAAAATCTAGAATTAGATGGTTGAAGGAAGGTGAGCAAAATATTGCTTTCTTCCACAACTTGATGCTTCAACATTGGCACCACAGTTGTATTTCATCATTAAATAACCAGGAATTTGTTAAGGTTCGTGATAATGAGGACATGGCTAATGTTGATTCATTATTATAAAGAGCTACTATTTGACCCCAAGTCGAACCGCTTGGAGGCTATACACAAAATAATTCAACACTTTTTTCCTTTGGTTACTAAATAATAGAACAAGGCTCTCTTAAGAGAGACATTTATTGAAGAAGTGGAAGAGGTAGTAAAATATATGTCGTGGAACAAGGCCCCTAGACCACACAACTTCATTAGTGACTTTTTTTAGGCCTACTGGTAAATAATTAGACATGATATCTAGAAAGCAGTGGAGGAATCAAGGAGATTGAAAACCATCCCAAAAGCTCTTGGCGCTACCTTCTTCACTTTAGTTCCCAAAAAGGACGATGTAGAGGAAACTAACAACTTCTGTTCCATTTCTCTTTATAATATAATCTACAAAGTGATCACCTCAAATTCATCATGCCTCAACTCACTTCAGTAGAACAAATTGGTTATGTGGAGGGGTGTCAAATTTTGGATGGTATAATGATTGCACATGAAACCATTCACTCTTTAAAATCATCCAAGAAACCTAGCATGCTTCTAAAACTTGATTTCACTAAGGCATTTTATGAACTCAATTAGAGCAACGAGTTTAACATTCTTGTGGCTTTGGCTTCAACCTTGACTAGATTTATTGGATCAGAAGCCTTATCTCTTCAACTTTCTTCTTTATTTTTCTAAACAAATCACCTACTACACTTTTTTTGGCCTCTTGTGGTATTCAACAAGGAGATTCAATGCCATATTTTCTCTTTATTATAGCAATGGAGGGTCTTGGTCGGGCATTCAAAGCAACAATTGAGGATAAAAAAATCAAAGGAGTGTGTATATTTGGCGTCAATCTCCCTCTATTGCCCCAAAAAATTTTGGATGGTACCTTGGGTATGGGTGTTCTAACTATTAAAAAATCTAAATGATTTTCTCACAATTTTGAGGACTTATCTCTTGCCTTAGGTATGAAAATAGACAAAGCTAAGTCTCAGATTTTTTTCTTTAATACACCTTTGGTTCTGCAAAAACATATTGCAAATATGCTTGGTTTCCAAATCAATAAATTTCCAGCAAAATGCCTAGGAGAACCACTTGTGGATATTTCCCTGAAACTCAGTTTATGGAAGGATATTATCAGCAAATTCAATAGTAATTAACCAGTTGGACCTTATGATCACTAAACTTGGTAGGAAAACTAGTCCTCCTCATGTCGGTTCTACAAGCTTTTCCAATATATTTATGCTATGCATTGATGTTTTCCTCCTCCATCCTTAACTCAATCAAGGGCCTACAATGGTATTTCCTATGGGTTGGAGAAAAATTGGAAAAAAGATGGGTGCTTGTAGCTTGGGATAAGATTTTTAGACCTAAACTAAAGGGAGGTCTAGGGCTAAGATATCCTTCAACTTTAGCTACAATTATGGGATCCAATATCTGGTGACATTGGCTCCAAGGAGGTCAAGACCTTTGGAAATGTATGTGGATGAGAAAATATCAAAGCACATTCCTATTGGACAACTCATAATAATTCCCTTCTCCCAAGAAATCTTTGTCATTCAAAATCTAGAAAAAAAAGGAATGCATTTGATACAACACTACTTCTAGGAAATCTGTGATGGACAAGCTACCATGTTTTGGGATGACTCATGGAAACAAATCCCAAAATTCCAAGACCCAAATGACTTAAGGGATATGCATCTCCACATGAATTCTCAAGGCCTTCACAAAGTCAAAGACTATTGGGATGCCTCTAACGCAGATCAAATATGGAGATAAAGGTCAAAGACTATTAGGATGGAACCCCAAGCACAGTGAAGGGACTTAGTCAAACTTTTGGTGGAAGCTTCAACAAAGACTCATCCCAATATCCATCTTAGCTAATAAATTGTGATTGAGTGATGGACCAAGTGGTTCATTTTCCATCCATGAGGCCTATAGCCTGGAAGCGGATTTCAAATAATTGTCAAAAGATTCCATCTGGAGTCAATGCATCTAGTATATAAATTTATGGCTAAAAATTTCCATATTCCTATGGCTTCTAGTTCAAGGGAAAACCTTAAATTGTGACAACATTTAGAAACATAATCACTTGGGCCCCTCCTGTCATTTTATGTGTCTTCGAGGTGCTAATCATGTGGAGAACTTCTTCAATAGTTTCCCCTATTCCAATCATCTATGGAGAGATCTATAAGCTAGCATGAAGAGATCATGCATGATCTATCCAATGTCCCTCACATCATTAACAATTAGAGGGATCTAGCTTTCAATAGTTATATCTTGAACTGCATCTAGATTCTCCTTCCAAGATTTCTCCTTTGGGATATTTAGAAAAATAGCAATCATTACATATTCAAGAGTTGTTCCCTCCCAACAACTCTCTTTGGATCACATTTCAAAAAATGTAAAGGAATCAATTTCTGCACAGTCCTGGTCAGATCAAGATTTGCAGGCCTTAGGAAACAAGGATTTTTTGCTTCAAAGTCAGTTCACTACTGTATAAAGCACAATTTTCCCCTTTGCCCTACCACAATGCTTATGCCCCCTCCTAGAGCCCTCCTCCCCCTAATCTTCTAAAGCTCAATTTTGACGATGCTATCTTGAAGGATCATTTAGAATCCCTTATCTACATTTATTCATACTTTATGGGATATAACAACAACAAATAGCATAATTGAAAGCCTAGACAAGGGACTATCAATTGCCCAGACTCAAGATTACACCAAACTTATGGTAGAGGGAGATTCTCAACTCATTATAAACATGATTCAAAAGATCCTACTTGGCAGGGTGATTGGAAAATATCTTAAAGTTGGTGACTTGAAAACCAACGCATATGAGTAGCATTGCTCCTTCATTCCATTCCAATGATCATCCCTACTCACATAAGCGAAATTGGAAATAAAATTGTAGATAAGTTGTCCAATCATGGATGCATCTCGTCAACTTCACAGATCCCCTCCTCATGGCAATCCTTTGAAGACTCTACCCTCAAGCAAGAATGTTGAACCATAGCTAAGCAGGACAAATCTACCTAATTGGTATCTTTTTAACTTATTCCTTCATGCTCTTTATATGTATCTCTCAGTCTATAATTGGTCTAAGTGGCCTAGTTTTCAGTTTTTGTTTTTTATATCAACAAGCAAAAATATGTCCTCTTCTCTTTTGAAAAGGTTGAGAGTGTGGATTTAGTTTGGTTTTCCTAATGATAGACCAACCCAAAATTCCATGATGACATGTACTTAATGTCTTTAGGCGATACAAAATATTTTCCGCGCTAAAAAGTTATTATAAACCAATATTATAATTTATCCATATATTACACACACACGCACACACACACATATAGAGAGAGAGAGAATTAATAATAATGTATAATAACACTAATATTTTTTTAATTTTTTTAAAGAAATCAACCTCCCTCTTAGTATGAGGGCTAGAGTGAGGTTGTTTGTGGTACCATGCCAACCCACAGGTATACTCAAGATTTCACAAGGATTGACAACAATATCCATAAGCATAAATCCATTACAACAATATTTATCAAGGCATTATAGTTGTAACGCACTCCTCCACATCCACCCAAGTAACCATGCGAACCGAGTAAACATGAGACGAGATGCCACTATGATCATATTTGACCTCCTATGTGACTTTAAGTAAGTGGAATCGACGGAAACATCACACACAATCATATAACATCATCAACAGAACCCTTGGGAGACAAGTCAACCACTCAAACATTATGTCCCTAGGTCCCACTATTGTTCAGGATTGTTTAGGCCATATTCGCTCTCATGCTATGGGCAAGGGAGCGACCAACAACCTAAATTTGCTATCACAAGCTTGCCTACCAGCAACCAGGGACCAAAATTGCCAGTTTTGTGCCAACGACCCCGAGATTTAAGCCACTTTTTCAGGCCCAGAATGGAGTGATAGCTTAAAATCATTAAAAATATGGGGAAACAATGATGCAAAAGAAATACGTTGAACAAGACCATAACCAAACCTGTACTAGCCATGCCAAGCGTTTCATCAAACATATCATCAACATGTAACCTACAGGTGTAAACAACAAAATTAAGTGTAGGGATCTCATACTTATCTGAGAATCGCTATGAACCATTGTTCCCTCATGCCATTTGTTGCATTATCCTCTATTAGACCATATATACACTATCCATTCATTTACAAGTAAAAACATAGTGAGAGACATACATCGTTGTTTTCATAAAATATACACATAACCAGCATAATAAGAACAGAAATACCATAAACATATCAGCCATCAAAATCCACATATTCATCAATACATTTGCACATGAAAATCAAGGGAATGAATTTCTCATTAATAAATGCAATGAACCAACTGAAGATGGTACTACCACATTCCACCCGACCATAGAATGGCTGAGCCAAATCTCTCTTCAGTCATTCACCCCCATGCCATATTCCAAGCATGAATGTGGGACTCAACCAAAAGAACCAACCAAGGCATACCGAGGCTAAACCACCTCACCCTCATCAATAGAAACCAAGCTTTACTATAATCCATCTCGGATCACTAGGCACACATAATGAACACTTCATAACAAGCTTTACCCTGATCTCCACCCGATCACTAGGAAAAACAAGTATGGATGCCACTGGATTTCTCCACCTACACCGTGAGAAATTTTCCTGTCTCCTAGTCTCTCAGGCTTTACCGCAATCCAAACCCGGATCACTAGGCCCTAAACTGAGACCCACTCTCCAGGATTTACCACATATCCCAAACCCAGGATTACTAGGCCCAACAGAAAGCAAACCACCTCTTGGCTTTACCATATATCTTTCCATTCACTGGAAAGGATTCCTAGGCCATCCAGGGCAACACAAAATCTGGCTTTACTACAACCCAAAGTCTATCTCAAGGGTTACTAGGCCATGTGTTCTATTAATTTGGAGATCCACCTCACTGAGATTCAAATCCATCTGGTAATACAGCTCAACCAAAACATGAGAGCCCCATCACACCATGGCTATCCAAAAATGGAAAGGCTAGGCTGAAAAAAATGTCACACCTAGAAAATCCCATGCCATGATATAAAATAACCACATGCAATACCATGCATGCCAAATATAGCAAGGAAAATACACATGCAAGTTGACACCTGCAATGAAGCCTATTGTAGCTGCTTGATCCTGCCTTTCCCTGCATGATCTTTGCTTCCTCTTGCCTTCTTTTCCTTTCTTTCTCTAGTGCCAAAATGTTCCAATAACACTCTAAGTGTCCAAGAGTATGAGAGAGAGAATAATGGGAGAGCTTCAAAAATCAATTGACAAAAGGTTACCAACTGATCCTCAGAAGCCTTTTTATGAACGAGGCTTCTATTTTCTTCATTTTCCTCCTCACATGCAATCTGTGACCTTTAACCTCCCTTTTCTCCTAATTTCCATTATTTTCATAAATAAATGTGTCAAAAATGCCATTTTGCCTTTCCAAATCCTTAGCCATTGCCTTTGCCAATTTACTTAGCCATAAACAACCAAATGAACACCCCCTAGGATGTCCTGCTCAACATTTAGCTTGGAATAAGTGTCCCATCGACCATGGTTATTGTTTTTAACTTTTATTAGATGGAATTTTCACCAAGGTTGTTACATAACCCTCCCCCTTGGGGGACACCGTCCTCAGTGTTAATCACACATATACCTCAGCAACCTACTAGAAGAAGACATACTTCTCATGGAGCTTTATAACACAGCTCGATGCAGTATTTACAATGAAATATCTGCTTAAACAAAACATCATGACAACATGATAACATACCACATAATGGAGCTTTATAACATAGATCATTACGGTATTTACAATGATTATCCTGCTTAGTGCCAATCCACATGAAATCATAACATCGTGATAACATAACTTCATGATAGCATAATAGCATGACAACATAATCATAATGACATAACACCCATACTGCATAGTGGAGCTTTATAACATAGCTCATGGTGGTATTTACATCCATACACATATCTATATATAGCAACATTACCAAAAATATATACCAAAAACATATACGAAAGCATATATCGAAACATATACTAAACACCATATCTAAGCATATATCAAAACATCATATAGCATATACCAAACCATCATAAAACATATACCAAACCACCATAAAGAATATACCAAACCATCATATCGAAGCTGCTTTGCCTCAACTAGAAAACAAGGAAGGATACATAGCCCGCATCTGATCCGCCATCTCCCATGTAGCTTCATTAGGCCCAAAGTGCTTCATTTACACTTTAACTTGCTTGATTGCTTGGTTCCGAAGCATGAGCACCTTTTTTCTGCAATACACATTGAGGCTCCAACTGGAATTATCCATCTGGTTCCACCTGCAATACAGACCACTAAATCACATGATCAACATCCTTAACATGCTTACATACTTCTTAATAAAATATACATGGAAAACATCATGGAATTTCACTGTCAGAGGTAGTGCAAGTCGATATGCTATTGGCCCAATCCTCTCAATGATACTGTAGGGTCCAGAAAACCATGGTGCCAGCTTGGCACATGATGTAATTGCAAGGAGCTCTTCTTCGGTTTGATATGCAAGTACACCTGTTCCCCAACCTGGGACTCCTTGAACAACCTGTTCCGATCTACATAGCTTTTCTGCCTATCTTGTGTTGCCTTTAAATTTTTCTTTATAACCTGCATTTCCTATTCCATCTCTGCCAACATTTTTGGTCCAATCAATGCCCTGCTAACCGGATCACTCCAACTGATAGGAGTGTTACAACTCTACCCATACAATGCCTTAAAAGGACTCATCCTCAATGACTCATGATAATCTTTATTGTATACGAACTCTACCAAAGGGAGATACTCTTCCCACTTCCTTTGTTGATGCATTACATGCATCATCAACATGTCCTCCAATATCCTGCTGACCATCTATGTCTATCCATTTGTCTGTAGATGATAAGTTGTGTTAAAGGCCAACTCTGTGCCCAAAATTTCAAATAACTCATTCCAAAACTTGGAAGTGAACTTTGCATCCTTGTCTGACACAATCTTCTTTGGAACACCATGTAGCCTAACTACATCTCTAATGAATACCTGTGCCACATCGCTAGCTAAGAATTTAGACTTTATTAGAATGAAGTGTGCAACCTTTGTTAACCTGTCCACAATGACCATGATGGAATCATGCTGTTTCACTATCTTAGGAAACCATGTGATGAAATCCATGGAAATGACCTCCCATTTCTACTCTGGAATCGCGATTGGTTGTAGAAGTACACATGGATGTTTACACTCTGCTTTCACTCACTGACACTCAAAACACCTCACCACAAAATCTATTACATCCCTCTTTAAATTCGTCCAATGTAGAATATCTTCACCGTTGTCAGTGTCTTTTAATAACCTGGGTGACCTGAATAAGGTTTCACATGAAAATCCCTCAATATCACCTTCTTGAGCTCAATGTTATCTGGTACATATATGTTGTCTCGGAAACTGACCAATCCATACCCTATGCACCTACAATTGTACCTATACTTGTACTTATGCATGTACTGCCACCTGTACTTGTACCTACACCTATACCTATACCTGTACCTATACCTGTAATATCATATGTACCTATACCAGCACCCTGCTGCAAATTGTGTACAATCTCCATATACTTGACATCCTGTTGACCTGACTAAAAGATCCTATCCTGTAAGTTCGTCCCATAGGAGCTCATAGCTGCCAAGTGATGTACATGTACCCATCTGCTGAGAGCATCTACCACCCTATTCTCTTTACCTTTGATGTACCTGATCTCAAAATCAAACTCGATGATCGTGGACAACCATCTAGCTTACCTGGCGTTCAAATTTGGTTGGTCAAATATATACCTCAACCCAATGTGATCACTCATAATTAAAAATATCCTACCAAGAAGATAGTGTCTCCACATCTTCAATACATGTATGATCACTGCTAACTCAAGATCATGTGTTGGGTAGTTTTGCTCATGCTCACTTAGTTTCTAGGACTCATAAAATACCACCTGTCCATCCTACATAAGGACTCCACCAAGCCCTCTCTTGCAAGCATTTGTGCATACCACAAACTCTTTGTCTGGATCCGCAATCTGTAGCACTGGTGCATGTTTCAACAACTACTTAAGCTGCTCAAAGCTAGCCTCACACTCCTTTGTCCATTCGAACTTCTTACCTTTCCTTTGCAATGATGTGATGGGATGAGCAATATGCGAGAAGTTCCTGATGAACCTCATGTAATATCCTGCCAGACCCATGAAAGATCTTACCTCATCCACACTCTTAGGAGCTACCCACTCCATGACGGCCCTTATCTTCTCTAGATCTACTGTAATGCCTTCCCTAGAGACAACATGCCCCAAGTAGTGTACCTCAGTCTGAAAGAAACTCCACTTGCTGAGCTTAGCATACAACTACTGCTCTCTCAACAACCTTGACACTGCTGTTAAATGCTCGACATGCTCTTCCTCATTTTTAGAATATACCAGTATATCATCAATGAACACAATAACAAACTTATCCAAATATGGATGCAACACACTATTCATCAAGCACATGAATGTAGTTGGAACATTAGTTAAGCCAAATAGAACAACAAAAAATTTATAATGCCCATACCTAGTCCTAAACACAGTCTTGTAAATGTCCTCTTCTTTGATGTGTACCTAATGGTATCCATATCTCAGATCAATCTTCAAGAACATTGCTGCTCCCTTCAACTAATCGAATAAGTCATCAATCCTTAGCAAAGGGTACCTTTTCTTGATAATCACTTTGTTCAACTGCCTATAATCAATGCATAATCTGAGTGTTCCATCTTTCTTCTTTACAAACAATATCAGTGCACCCCATGGTGATACGCTTGGCCTAATGTATCCCTTGTCCAACATTTCCTTCAACTACAATTTTAACGCAACCAACTTAGGTGTTCTCATCCTGTAAGGTGTTTTTGATGTTGAAGCTACCCCTGGCACTAACTCAATAGAAAAGTTGACCTTCATGTGGGGTGGCGACTCTGTAATGTTCTCAGGAAATACATCCTTGAACTGTTGTAAAACTGGGTACCTGCTCAACACATCCATATCCTCAACTTCCTTATGCTTATCACTAGAAATGAGCACTGCGAATAACTTACACCCTTTCCTGTGACTACTCTTTGTTTTCATAACTGTCACCATCATAAATAATGTATCTTTCTTCTTACCCTGTAAGACTCTAGGTTCTCCATTTTCATCAACATACTCAATGGCTTTATCATAACAGTCTACCTTGGTTCTATGAAGATACAACCAGTCCATACCCAACAACATACTGTATGAACCCAATGATAATACATTCAAATGTGTTGCGGTAGGCATACCATTCAAATCAAATGCACAAGCTCTTACCCAATGATGAACTTGTTTCTTTGTACCTGTAGCCAACTATACTAACCAAGACTTTGATTGTTATTCCTTACTCAAACCACACTTTTCCACCAATTCAAGACTAACATAGCTATAATTAGATCCAGGGTCAACCAAAATAGAAATAACTTGATCACAAAGCTTACCGTCCATCTCAATGATATATGCCTGATGATCTGCCTATTTGTTATCCAATGTTGCATAGATACATGGAATACTTTGACCAACATCCCCAACATTTTGTGCCTCCTGCGCACTATATATCTGAGGTCTACCACCCTGATTTTGTGGGCAATATCTCATGCGATGATCCTTGCCACAAATCCAACACTTTATAGGCTTCCAGCCTATCTCCTTGTTTTTTTCTCCTGATCAGAATCCTTGTCCTCTATCTGATGCATAGAAATTATTAAGTGGTGCAAAATTCTCCTTGTTCCCTGTATCCTAAGGTCTCACTCTCTTTCTGCCCCATTTTCCTTTGTTCTTTGCATTACCTCTCCAGTCTGGCTTAGTCTCGGTTTTGCGCTTCGATTCTTCATAACAATGCTTAGCTTCTGAATGGCCTCCTCCAATGATCTAGGCTCATCGAACTCAATTCTATCTTTAAATGCAACTAATAACCCACTAATGAACCTCTGAATCTTGGCCTATTCCTCTGTGAGATAAGGCACATACCTCAGTAACTCCAAGAATCTGCTAGTGTACTCATCATCTGTCATGCAACCCATCTTTAGCTCATAAAATTCTTTTGTTCTGTCATCAAAGTATCTCTATGACAAGTACTTCTTCTTGAATAGCCTCTCAAACTCACTCCAAGTCAAATCCTCCTCATGAATTCATCTATCATTATTCACATCTTCCCACCAAATGCCTACTTTACCTTTGAGACTGAATGTAGCCACTCAAGCTTTCATGTTCTCTAAATAGTCGTGCAACCTGAAGAATTTACACATGCCAAGAAACCATGCCTCTGCATCTTGTGGTTTCTTCATCTCTCCATCAAATGTTGGTGCCTTTTCTTTCTTAAACTCATCTGACAAGTATCCCCTATCACTCCTCATGTAAGGATGATACCGATGACGATCATGGTGCTTATCTAAATCAAAACTAGAATCATACTTGTGTATATCCCTTCTCCTATCCAGAGTGTCCAACCATCTGCCATATCTGATTGTGTCATCTCTATCTGATCTGTAACCACCATGCAACCGACTACCATATGCCCCATTAGTTCTATCCTCGTACTCATAGCTGATCTGACGTGGTCCCTGTCGCTGCAAATCTGACAAACTCTGAAGTATTACTGCATTTACCTCTACTTGTTTCTCATGTTCGGGTATGATTATGTCATTATCTCCCTTACAACTCCTTATTTCTTCCTTTAAGCTTCCCAGTGTAACTGCCAAATCGGAAGGGTTCCCAACCATATTTCTATCTATTTGATATTTCTTTCCTGCAATGATTAATATGTCAGATAAACCAAATCACAATAAATCAATGTACCTTAGTATAGCTCAAGGAGGATCCCTTGTATGCAAGATCACCAAATCACGATGATACATGTACAACATAATCATAACAGCATATAGACATACACAAATAAATGTATCAACACATAAACATCACTCTAGCTAGGTTCCATTCATCAATGCAAGGTCATATCAACAATTCATGCTATGACCCCATGCATGAAAACTACCATTATCCCATTGTACACATTACCACATGCAACCAACAATATGCATAAGCAATGCCTAATCAACTACACATATGCATAAACGCATGTATTCGAGCATAAGCGATCAATTCTTGTAATCAACCTACAAGACTAATACATGTAATCAAAATATTCAAGAATGTAACCTAACATACAAGGATGTAAGTAGGCAACATAAAATCAACATGTAAGCGACATGTAATCCATATGTAACTAGTCACATTCTCATGACAAATACATTTCACGAAATAAATATCATATTCTCCATAAGAACCATAATCAATCATCAAGTCAATGCAACAAGCACATGAAATTCAAGTGTAAGGGACACACATGCAACTGGCATGCATGCATGACCAACACACACTGCCCATCTAGTCCGAGAGTTGAACCATGCTCTAATACCACTATGTAACACCCTCCTCCCACATCCACCCAAGTAACCATGCCAACCGGGTAAACATTAGATGAGAGGCTATTATGATCATATTCGACCTCCTATGTGACTTTAACAAAGTGGAATCAACAGAAACATCAAACACAATCATCCAATATCATCAACATAACCCTCAAGAGACAAGTCAGCCACTTAGACAACCTGTCCCTCGGTCCCACTGTTGTTATGGTTCTCTTAGGCCATAGTCACTCTCATGTTATGGGTAAGGGAGCGACCAAAAACCTAAAGTCACTCTCATAGGCTTGCCTACTAGCGACCCCGGGATTTAAGCCACTTTTTCAAGCCCAGAGCCCAGGCCACTGCCCAAAATGGAGTGACAGCTTAAAATCATTTAAAGTATAGGGAAACAATGATGCAAAAGCAATAAGATTAACAATACCATAACCAAACCCCTACCAGCCATGCCAGGCATTTCATAAAACATATCATCAACATGTAACCTATAGGTGTAAACAACAGAACTAAGTGTAGGGATCTCATACTTATCTGAGAATCGCTATCAACCATTGTTCCCTCATGTCATTTGTTGCATCATCCTCTATTAGACCATAGATACACTATCCATTCATTTACAAGTAAAAACATGCTAAGATCCATACATAGTTGTTGTCATAAAATATACACATAACCAACATAATAGGAACATAAATACCATAAACATATCAACCATCAAAATCCACATATACATCAATACATTTGCACATGAAAGTTAAGGGAATGAATTTCTCATTAATAAATGCAATAAACCAACCGAAGATGGGACTACCATGTTCCACCCGATCATAGAATGGTTGAGCCAAATATCTCGTTATCCACTCACCCCCATGCCATATTCCAAGCATGAATGTCAGACTCAACCAAAAGAACCAACCAAGACATAACGAGGCTAAACCACCTCACCTCCATCAATAGAAACCAAGCTTTACCGTAATCCATCCTGGATCACTAGGCAAACAAATGAACACATCATAACAGGATTTACCATGATCTCCACCCAATCACTAGACCAAACAAGCATGGATGCCACTGGATTTCTCCACCTACACCGTGTGGAATTTTCTTGTCTCTTAGTGTCTCATGATTTACTGCAACCCAAACCTAGATCAGTAAGCCCTAAACCAAGACCCACTCTCTAGGCTTTACCGCATATCCCAAACTCGGGATTACTAAGCCCAACGAAGAGCAAACCACCACTTGGATTTACCATATATCCTACCATTCAATGGAAAGGATTACTAAGCCATTTGAAGCAACACAAAATCTGAATTTACCGATACCCACAATCTAGCTCAGGGGTTACTATGCCATGTGTTCTATTATTTCGGAGATCCACCTCACTCATCTTCGAATCCATTCGGAAATCTAGCTCAACCAAAACACGACAACTCCATCACACCATGCCTATTCGAAAATGACAAGGCTAGGCTAAAAACACTATCAAACCTAGAAAAACTCATGCCATGATAGAAAAGAACCACATGCAATACCATGCATGCCAAATCTAGCAAGGAAAATACACATGCAAGTCGATACCTGCAATGAAGCTTGTTTTAGCTGCTTGATCTTGCCTTTCGCTGCCTGATCTTTGCTTCCTCTTGCCTTCTTTTCCTATCTTGCTCCAGTGCCAAAATGCTCCAAGAAAACTCCAAGTTTCTAAGACAATGAGAGAGAGAATAATGAGAGAGGTCCAAAACTCAACTGACAAAAGGTTACCAACTGATCTTCAAAAGCCTTTTAATGAATGAGGCCTCTATTTTCTTCATTTTCCATTATTTTCCTTCATTTTCCTCCTCACATGCAACCTGTGACCTGTCACCTCCCTTTTCTCCTAATTTCCATTATTTTCATAAATAAATGTGTCAAAAATGTCATTTTTCCTTTCCAAAGCCTTAGCCATTGCCTTTGCCAATTTCCTTAGCCCTAAACAACCAAATGAACACCCCCTAGGATTTCCTGTCCAACATTCAGCTTGGAATAAGTGTCCCTTCCACCGTGGTTTTTTTTTTAACTTTTATTACATGGAATTTTCACCAGGGTTGTTACAATAGCTCATCATGTCACTAGCAGGGATTCGAACCTAGGTGGGGAGTATAAAAGTCATTTCATCCAACCACCTAAGATAACCCCAATTGAATATATAATAACACTAATATTATATATGAAAAGTGGCTTTTCTAGAGTTTGTACCCTGCAACCTACCCTATAAATCCCTGCAAGTATTTGCAAATCGCCTAGCCTTTCCCTAGATATGTCTTCAATTTGGACATCGTCGCCATCACCGAATCTGATCTAATACATGAGTGCCAACATGGGGAGGGGTGCAAGCCCCTCCTACAAAAAAGTTATGACTGAAGAGAACTAGTCGAATGCAACTGAGGAAGAAGGAATTCAAAGCAAGAACAGAGAAGGGGAACCAAGGGATAATCTGACTCTCACAACATTGTGGCAAATTTAATTCAAGAGTCAATGCCTTCTAAAATCTGCAACAATCCTAAATATGAGGTAAGGCCTAATAAACTTGAAGGATATTGAAAATATATGAAATCACGCCCTTATATGCAAATTCATAGGAATATGACCTTCTAAGAGTGACCATGTAAGATGGATCCACAACAAATGGTAACCGAAAGGTCAAATTGATCTGGAACTAGGAGCCAAAGGTTTCTTTACATTCATCTTCATAAGATTGGAAAATAGGGCCAAGGTATTTGAAAATGGTCCTTAATTTTATAATAATGTTAGTTTATTCATGCATTTTTGGTAGGAATGTTATAACCCTAAAAAGGAGAAATTTCTAGCAGCCTAAGTATTGATAAAGTTGTTCTCATTTCCCAAAGAATTTTGGGACCCAAAGATTCTTGAAGGAATTGAAAACTCAATAGGCTCTTTTGTCAAAATCTTGGAGGTCACCATATGGGGTAGATATACCTCATATGCCATAATATTTGTCTACATGAATATCTCTCAACCGCTACTGGAGTCTATTGAAATCACATACCAAGATGAAGTCTATAAATAACCTCTGGACTATAAACATGTCCTTTTTAATTGTCAAAGATGCCATGAATATGGCCAATTGCATAGGCATTTTGAGATGCATCAGGATGTGGCTCAAACGAAGCCCCAAATATTTGACCTAGAGGGTTTCAAAGGGAAATAATTAAAAGGAGAAACCCAATGAACCAATAAGCTCATCAAGAGATAACCTTAATAACAACCATGAATAAGTACTCAACACTCATAAATTAGGATGAAGAACCAAATTTATCCGAGGATCTCATGAATTTGGATTCAAACACAGAGGAAACTCAACCAAAAGTCTCACCAAAGAGGAAAACTCTAGAAATGACACAGGAAATCCCTACTTAGGAAGAGGAACTCACACCAGATGTGGCAATAATGGACATAGAGGAGGACACAAAGACCTTAAAAAAATATGATAAAATCTTGTTAAATCTTATAGAGGAATGCAAAAATAAAGATCCAAACATGATCTGAAAGCACCTAAAAATCCAATATAACCAAATCTACGTAAGGGTGAAAGACACAATGAAAGACCATGTTACAAGCATCAATAGGGGAGCTAGGATCAACAAGGAATGGTATGGGAATACATACAAAAGGTGGAAATGGAAAAGATCAACCACGTAAGGAATTAAAAAAAAAAGGGGGCAGAGAGATGAATAAAGCTTCAATCCATATAGTGGGGGGGAATTTTCTCAATATAGGTTAGGTGACATTGTTATCAGAGGCGTTTGCCTTATCAAGACAACCTACACAATTAAAATCATTTCATGGAATATCCATGGCCTCAACAATAGAGGCAAATAGAGATTTCTCAAAGAAAAAATCAAAAAGGAAAATATGAAAATCTTCATGATACAATTTACCAAAATATCAAGTGAACGAGTCAAGGAAACAGCTTCTCAGTGTTGGAGGGGATGTGAATCTATAGCCTTAGACGCTAGGGGGAGTGCTAGAGGATTGGAAATTCTCTAGAAACCTAAGGAAATATATTTTTGTGATTAGATTGCGCTCTCCTAAGTCCTCTTGGGCCAATTCCAATATTTAGAAGCTAGGAATACATGATGGTTAACAACGATATACAACCCACATATCCTTACAGAGGAGTCGAGATTTTTGGAAAATCTCAAGACAATAAGGTCAATTCACCAAGAGGAGTTGTGGATCCTCAGCAATGACCTCAATCTTATCAAAACCCTCAAGGAGGAAAAGGTGGGGATTAGAAGTTTAGAATTGTAGGCACAACATTTTAACAACCTCCTTCAACGACTTCAAGTGATGGATCTAGAAACTATGAATCAAATATACACTTGGAATAATCGCAGAGGAGGAAAACATCAAGTTGCTAGCATACTAGATAGATTTATACTTTCAGAAGCCCTTTTGAAACATGATATTTTTGTTTTAGCCTCCATTCTTCCAAGCACATGCTCTAATCATTGGGTCATCTGTCTAGAAATGGACCTCAAAGCAGCTCCTCAAAACCATCCTTTTAGATTTTAAAGCCTCTTGCTACAAGACCCAAACTTTCTTTCAAAATCCAAAGGTTGGTGGGAAGAAATAAGCATCCAAGGTATAAACAATATGCATACATTTCAATAGAAGTTAAAATAATTTCAATCCAAACTAAGAGAATGAAATAGGAAGGAATTTGGACACATACTCAAGGAGAAGCAACTTTTGGAATCTTACATGTAGTAGGTGCAACAACAAATCATCTTAGGAGGTCACAAGGATGCCCTGGTATTGGAGGAAGGGAATTTAATCAATCAGATTAAGCAAAGGAGAAAGTAGGATCAGATCTTATGGAAACATAAAACAATGGTGTGGTGGTTGAAAAAAGAAGAGAGGAACTCAAAGTTCTTCCATAAGGAAATGGTGAAGCACATACACAACATTAGAATATTCTCACTTACCTCTCAAGGTGGGAAATGTTTGGTGCAACATGTAAAACTAGAACAAGAATTAGTCTCCTATTACCACTCTCTCTTAATGGAACTCGTGCCAAGCAGAGCAGAAGAATCCAAAGGATTTATTCCAAGATTATGGCCCTAATCCACTCAAGCAAGAATGAAGCTCTAATGTAGGAGGTCTCATTTACAGATGTGGAATAAGTAGTGATGGTGATTCCAAAAAATAAAGCTTCAGGTCTAAATGGATTCATAATGAACTTCCTCCAATCCTATTGGATTTTTTTGGGGCCTGAGATACATGCATTGATTGAAGACTATCAACTCTAACGTTTGATATGTCGAAGTCTTAATGCCACCCTTATCACCTTAATCCCTAAATTTGATAGAGTTAATCATGCTAGTGGTTTTAGACCGATAAACCTCCATAAGTCATCTATAAGACTATATCAACTATAATTGTCAATCATATTAAGCCTATGCTTAGTTCGATCATATCCCATAAACATAATGGATTTGTGGAAGGTCATTAGATCTTGAATGAAATAATGGTTTCCAAGAAGTTATTCATTCACTAAAAAAATTCCAAACAAGTAGGGATCATGACATATCTTGATCTCTCAAAATCCTATGATCAGTTGAACTGGGAATACCTCCTTTAAGCCCTTCATGCTATTGGGTTTTTAGATCAATGGATCGCTTGGATTAAATCCTTGATTTCTACTCTATTTTTTTCTATCCTTTTAAATGGTTCTGTAACCTCTACCTCAAATCCATCTAGAGGGTTACAACAAGGGGATCCAGTTCAGTTGTTGACGTAAAGGGACTGCGTCATCGGTTCAGGGCCAGAGAGAGGTCAACGCAGAGATTGAGGAGGGTAGAAAAAGGCTCATGAAGAGCCATGCAGAAACTATGAGCGTTGACGCAGTTAGCTTGGGGAGCATTTCAGCCAGTGTCGAGATTGCGTAGAGCCAAGAAGCTCAGTCCTTCGGTTGCCGGGGCTTAGGAAGCTGTGGGAAGTTTTTGAGGAGTGAAGATGGTGGGGTGCTCTTGCTGCCGAGACAAAATAATACCTAACATGTCAAAACCAAGGTAGAGGGAGTTGCTACCCAGGAGGATTTCTAGCCAAACAAATCCATATTAGTGTTGTAGGTGCATAGGAGATCAGGCGAGGTTGGAAGGAGGATTTCCAGGAAGGAAATTGAGACTCAGAGGGAGTCTAGCAGAGAAATTCTAGGCAGGAAGTAGAGATAGTTAGTGGGAGTCGAAGAGAGAACTTCCAGAGGGAAGTAGAGAGACTCGGAGGAGTTGAAAGGAAGAGCAGAGAGATGGCCATGAATGGGTAGAGGGATCAGGACAGACGTGATGGAGAATCCAACTTTGTACTCTGCAAGGCCAGGATCTTGTCTATTCTAGATAGACATTGCATCAAGGCCTTCGCCTTGAGAATAGTGGTTATCCCAGTTGACCCGGCTGACAATGAAAAGTACGAGGAGGAAATGGCCAAGGTTAAATGCATCATCCTTGATAGGGTCAAGGATCATGTGGTCCAACATATTGTTGAGAAGGAGATGACAAAGTAAATGTGGGACGCCTTGAAGATGTTGTACCAGCATACTTCCATGCAAAGGAAGATGTTACTTGAGAATCAGCTGCGGTCATACCAGATGCAAAAGGGGGAGCAGATAGATCACTTCCTCGACAGATTGAAGGAGATCTAGGACCAACTGACTTCCATAGGGGCCACGTCAAATTAGGAATTGATGGTGAGGACTGCCCTAAACACAGTCTTCGAGGAGTAGGAGACATTTGTCCAGAGCATTCTGGGCAGGGCGAATCTTCCAAATTGGGAAGAACTATGGGCAGCTCTTTGCCAAGAAGAGATCAGACGATTGTCTAAGAAGGGAAGTAGTAGCAGAGAAGTCCAGATCAAGAAGGAAGAGGAAGAGGATGCAGCTCTAGCATCTACGAGGAAGCAGGAGAAGAGGAAGAAAAAGGACCTCTCCAAGGTAAAGTGCTTCAACTATGGGGAACTGGGGCATTATGCAAACCAGTGTCCGAGGAAGAAGAATAAGGGAGAGGCATCTGACTCCAAGGCAGTGTCAGTGAAGGCAGAAAAGGAGGTAGAGGAGGATGAAAATTGTTCCATGAGTGCTCATGTACCTCTAGAGAAGAGGTGGGGAGAGATCGAGTTGTAGTTAGGAAGACTATAGGCAATGAGGGGCAAGATCCTTGGGGTACCCAAACTCTTGGATCAGATCCTTGCTACGGGAGCCTCAAAGTGAGAATTAGCAGGACTAGCGAATGTCAGTAGAAACGGATGCAGATGAACTGGCAGAGAGTGCTACAGTGCAATAGTCCTAGGTAGCATAGAGCTAGCAGGCTGCAATAGTTCTAGAGGCACAGAGGAGGATGCAACAGTGCAGGATGGCACAAAGAAGTTTGTAGTGGTGCGAGAGGCATGGATTTGTTGTAGCAGCGCAGAGGAAGTAGAGGGAGCACTTGATAGTAGCAGAGAGAGCTTCAACTTGGGAGTGTTTCTAGCCTGACATGGATGTCAGTAATTGGGTGTATCAGTTACTTATTTCTCAGTAACTGAGTTGCAGTGCAGTGGCAGTTAGCAGTAGCACGATGTAGCATGATGAGAGGGGGTTGCAGTGTAGATGTAGTGTTGGGAGAAAGGACCAATAATAGCACAGATGTAGAGGATCTATCATATGGATGTAGCAGTGGAAGTGGAAGAGCCATGGGTAGCAGTGCAAAGGATTTTGGGTGGGGAGGTCGAGCATCAACACAGGTACTGGTGCCATATAATCAGGGTGATGCTCAGTGTGGAGTATTACTAGAGCATAATCCTCGCTAAGAGGGAGTGTTTATTTGGGGTAGCATCGAATGTGCTCTATCCAGGAAAATTGGTGGAGAAGCTAAAGCACATGATATCTCCAAGACCCGGAAATGGTCTGGGCAGATTCTACTCGGTTTAGGAGATATTAAAATAATTAATATTTTTAATGGAGTTCCTAAGTCTAAACTTAGGAAAAATAAAATATTAATGGGTATTAATATAAAACTGGGTTAGAAGGTTCTAAATGACATGGATCAAGCAAAATATGATCTTAGCCATTTATTAGAGATGTAATCTCGACCGTTGAAGGACCAACAGGAAAAGTATAAGAGGAGGTTTCAGGGTCAGTTGGAGAACACAACAAAGTGATCAATCATTTGATTTTCTAGAGCGGGGTTTGCTAAGAAAAGTTGAATCAATGATCAGTTTGCAGCGAGGGGCAGTGAGTACGAGATAGAGAGGAAGAGATAGTGCCAAAAGACTAGCACAGAGGCCTAGAAGCAGACGCAGAAGCCAGAGGGAGCCACACAGAGGTTAGCAGAGACAACGTAGAAGCCAGGAGGGCCTGCATCATCCACGCAGAGGTTGTTGGAGTGATGAAGAGAGCTAGAGAGGTTGTGCAGTGCCTCAAAGAGATGACGCAGGGGGTTTTGAGGCTGACGCAGAGGCCAGGAGGGTTGACGCGGTGTTTCAGTTATGCTGGAGATCATTTCATGGGGCAGATTTTCTGAATATCTGCTTCTGAATAGAGAAGTATTACTGTCGGATTATTTTCTCTGTCAGGTGAGACAATTTGGCACCCAGTTGTACTCAGATAGACTGCATAAAAAAGTAACCCTCAGAATTGTTGCACCGGTTTTCACAAGTTGGGTTTTTCTAGGGACGAGTTGTCCAAAAATAACGGTGTCACTTATGTGTTTGCTATTTCTTTTAGGTGTTGATCTGTAGATGGTTGAGACTGTATTGTGTTTAAATAACGTGTTCGTAATTAACAAGTAGGAGAAATAAACCAAAGAATACAGATAAAATTTCTAATGGGTTAGACTTAGAAATTTCAACATACTACTCTTAGTCGACTAGGTTAAGAACAATGGAATACCCCTAAGGATCCTCAATATGGAACTTGACACAAGAAAACCAGAGTTTAAAACAAAATCATGCCTTATGGGAAAATAGGGAAGGCTACATGACACTATTATAACAAAGTTACCAATCAAACGAGAACTATTACCTCAAAATAAGAACTCTAGTCTGAAAACCCAAAAAAAAACATGAAAAATAAACCCAAAAACGAAAATTGTGTATGCCAGAACGATGTTTTTTTTTATGGTAAATTTTCAACATTTTTTTAAATGGCATTAAAAACCATTTTTTGTTGCAAAAAGGATGAAAAGATCACCCTCAAAGAAATAAGTGTTGACGTTGGAACAACAACAACAAAAATCGAGTTACAATTTTGACAATTTTTAGCAATGGAATTAAAGATAAAATACCTGAACTTTGAAAAATCGTAAAATTCCAACAATTCTCGAACATGATGTTAAAGATAAAATATCATGTCTCAAAGCCTTATAATTCGAATAATTTCCATCCATGTTGTTAAAGATAAAATTATCTTGACTCTAAAAACCCTAAAATTGTAATTGTTTTCAACCATAGCATTAAACATAAAATATTATAACTCAGAAAAACTTTAAGATTTTGACAAATGTTCAACCATGGAATTAAAATCCTTAAGTTTTTAACATATTTCATCCATGAAATTATGGACAAAATATATGACTGAAACAATTTTTAAAAATGAACAAGTAAATGAAAGATTCATTATTCCAAGAGTAATTTTTATTTTAAAGGCTAAAAGTATAGCTCTTTTCAAATCTTACCCTAAAACAATTTATCCTATTGCAACAAAAACCTAAAAATCAACCATCAAAACGAAGTGTCCACTTTTAACGAGGCATTTAAATTTTAACATTTTTAAAACTATCTTATTCCAAATGATAACAATAAATAATATCATGTCAATATCATTGTATAATTTAAAAAATCAACATTAATTTCTAATATTTCTTTACTCTAAACAAAATATCAACTTTGGTAAATTGAATATAACATAAATTATTTTTGTAATTCATTATTGCATTGTGATTGCATTGTGGATATTCTGAAGGGATGAATTCTTCATGATTAAAACATATAATCCAACAAACATATAAATGACTCATAACTTCATTTAAGATCATATGGAAGTCAAAATATTTATTTCAAGTTACCATGCAAATATCATTTACATAAAATGTCTCAGACATTTATTCAAAATCACTCATAGGTTTTGGCACACCATTAGAATCTACATCTTCAGATGAATGACTGGATGCAAATGAAGATGACCCACATTCTTCTCTTTGATCAACTAGTGCCCCATCTGAGTCAACCTGCATGCCCACCATTTCACGTTTCAAAAGTCTTCTAGATCTACGACTAGGTTCAACAAACTCCCATCTCAACACTATTTCTTCTGGTAGCAACTTCTTCAAAATATCTATGGTGTTGAAGCGAAGAGTTCATCTCTTTGTTAACTTAAAGTCATAAACAAGTATGTCAACATCCTCCAATTTTATGAGGTCTGTGAGGTGACAATTTATATTTGTACCCTTTCTTTTTCTCTTTCTGTTAATTTGTTTATCAACTACCATCTTTGACTTGTACACAACATTGAATGGGTGGGTATTTGTGGCATACCAATGTAATTCAACAATTGTAATATCTTCATTTTCTTTAATTACCTTTATAACCTTGGCAACCCATAATGGATAGCCAAGTGGATCTCCATCTATTAACACTGCTATCATGCAACCCTCCTTAACATTCTACATAGAACCCTTGTAAAGTTCTTCCATGGCTTCATGTTGTGCACGTGATCTTCTAGAGCCAATATAGATTTCTCTTTCCTCTACAGTGGAGAATTAATAATACCTTGAGATTGTTATTGTTCAACAATGTGTCTTTCCTCCTGCTCATTTGGTATATTTTGTGGCCAAAGAAATGGAGTCTTCAAAAGTGTATATTCATTTCTTAATCTTGAAATTATATCACTTTGATTATTGAAAAAAGACTCCCACCAAACTGAATCAACAACATTAAAGTACTTATATGTATCTCTAATACATCTTTTAATTTCTTCCACGCATTCAAAATAATTTATAACTATCTTATGCCTTCGTGCATTATGGAGTTCAACAATTGATTGTAATAATAGTACCTTTGATGCAAATATTAGATGATCTGGAATGAATTTCAAAAATGTTAACCCTGATGGCAGCCCCCATTCTACAATAGTTGAATACTTCTTGCCCCATATAAGTGTTTTCCCATCATTTTTTTTATACGAAATTGATGTTGGAAGCTAATGTCATTAAGTTGTTCAATTGATTTTTCCTCACCATATGATCCTAGAATAAACTTTCACATGTCAATAGTTTCTTCCAACATTAATTGACCCCTCGGCTCTGAGGGGGGCCAAAGGAACATGAGTGGGCCTGCATGGGTCTGTTAGGCCTGCCCACGAGCCTTCAGCCCCTCACTGGGCCAAAGGCCCACATGCCGACCTGCTCAAGACTGACAAGCCCACCCGTGGGCATTTGGCCCCTCACTGGGCCGAGGGGTTGATTTTGGGAATCGACCCCTTGACTCGGAAGGGGACGGATAGGCTCGCTCTCAGGCCTTCGACCCCTTATTTTTGAAAAAAAAATTGTTAAAAAAATATTTTATTTTTATTTTTATTTTTATATTATTAAATTTTTAAATAATATTTTTTTGTTTGTATTGTTTAAAAAATTACAATTATATATATATATATATGTGTGTGTGTGGTGGGTGTGTGTGGTGTGTGTGTGTGTGTGTGTGTGTGTGTCACGAAGATGGCATCAAAGAAGGTCTTTGTGAATGTTTTCGGAACAAGGACAACAATTACATCATCTAAAGTTGTAGTTGGACGCTCTATGTATAATGTTGAACATACCCGAACTGAGAAACATTGTAAAAGCCAAGCAACTGACCTATCAAATACATTCAGTATTACTTCTGAATGGAGGAATTCACAAGAAATAAATAAAACAAAATTTACATGGCATGTTAAAGATATTGAAACTAATGATAGTACACATATATATCTATATTGTGGTATGATTAACTTTGGTGAACCATATGAGGTGATGGGCAAAGTGCGAGACATATGTTTGGTGTCGAATGCAGACATTGTTTATGTTCTTGCAAAATTTCCCAAGACACATGAAAATGTTAGATATCGTCTCTCAAAGGTCAAATATGACACATATGAAGAATCTACACAGTTGTGTGAAGAAATCACAGGCAACATTTCAAATAACATTGTAAGTATGCTTGTTTATATTTATGTGTTATGAATTATTGTAAGGATCACTAAAAAATTATAAATTATTGATCATTGACATATTGTATTTTGTTTGAAAGGATTTTGCTGAGAGTAGTTTAATCATGTTGGAGGGTATTTATTATCTAGAGCCAAACATTATGAATGTGATCAACGATTTCCATATATAGAAAAAAGAAGAAAGGAGAAGGAAGCAAAGAGTAATGACTCATGACATTGCAATAGTACATATAGAGGATCAACGAAGAATCCCTAAGTTGGGTTAATATAGTAAAGATAAATATGTTGCTTTTGAAGATGTGGAAATTGAAGTTGAAGCTGGAAAATATGTTACCATTAGTGAGGAGGAGATTAGAGTTGTTGTTTAAAAGGAGAAAAGAAATAAAACACCAAAAATAAAAATGGTCACGAATGTCTCTCTACTATTTGATGGTGAGGAGATTGTTTATCTAGAAGAAGATATGTTAACCAGTAAGAAGAAGAAATCAAAAGTTGGTCAATCT
This sequence comes from Pinus taeda, assembly GCA_000404065.3. NCBI lineage: Eukaryota > Viridiplantae > Streptophyta > Pinopsida > Pinales > Pinaceae > Pinus > Pinus taeda. Next base: position 61,380 of record APFE030054062.1, read on the forward strand.
GTAAAAATCATGGGCAACAATGAAGATCAAAGTGAAAGATCTAAAGGCAACATAGAAATCATAACACCAGGTGCTAATTTAGAGGATGACATTATTAAAACAAAACAAAATGTCATTTGAGATCACTTTAGGAAGAATAAATTAATTAAAGGTGGCAAAACATTTTAGCTTAATGTCATCCAATTCTATAGGCCAAATGAAGGACAAGCTCAATATCAAATTAGAAAGGCACATCAACTACATGTCCATAACTTGAAAACATTGTTTAGGTACAATCCATATGCACCTGTGATGGATTATGTGGTTCTTGTTGATCCAAATCAAGTTCCCAGCAAAGAAGCATTTGATAGGACACAATGTTTTGAATACAAATATTATGTAATTGGAGGGAACCATTCAGTACAGGCCAAAAGACAATTGATCAAGGAATATCCCAACAACTTTCTTTTTGAAACAATGAAATGCATCATTTATGTTGGTTTAATAGATTCAGAAGCAAAGTTATTAGCATGGAATCATAATGCAGATAATGAGTATAAAATGTCTATGACTTTCATCCAAAGGGTCAGATTTATTCATAATGAATTTGTAGAAAAATGTGGTGGGGATAAGACAAAAGTCAATCTAAGATTACAGAAGGAATGTTATATGGAAACAAGTTATCAAATTGAGAATAAAATCAATTCAAAATGTGGCAAAGTAAATTCAAATTTATTTAGAGGTATGGATAACATTTTCTAGTTGGCATTTAGAACTGGGAAGATATGGGAATTGATTGATGAGATTTTCAACGTGTGGGGTAATATTGCCATAAAAAATCATAAGGATAAAAAGTCTAAATCCATAATATGTACCAACAGTAAAACATGTCCTGAAATGAAGCAACTTCTAGATGATATGGCTATCACACCTTGGAGAACATTGCAAAGAGTGAAGGATGACAAGCTAGTCAAATCAATGTTATGTCGTGTGAAGTCAGATGGATTTTCATTGGACGAACTGTGCTCGGAATTTAAAGATATTTGTCGTGCATTTAAAAATGTATGTTGATTTTTACATTCATTTTGTTCATGTGTAAACTTTTTTTCTCAAAGTAAACTTTTTATTTTATTTTATTACTTATACATATAATTGTTTATTTCATTAAAGATGTCAAAGAAGGACCCAGATGGAGTACCAAATACTTTCAAAAACTTTATTGAAAAAAGTAAGTTGGAAAGGCTGAGAAAACAACGTCATAAGAATGTTGAACTTGATCCTACTCTTACTCATTTCATTTGGAATGGGCTCGACATATCCAATATCAAATAATAAAAGGTGATTGTGAAGCCATTGCAAAACTCGTACTTAAAAGGAAATATGCCTTGGTTATTGTAGACATTCTTCATGGTTTCAATTTCCCACACATTGAATATGATAGTGAGCCTTATACTTATGAAACTTTTAATAAAGTGGTTATGGACTTTCAAGAAGGCACTACATCACAACTTTGGCGATTTGTGACATTTCATTTAGACACACAATTTGCAATGTTATTAACAAGCTTCAAGGGAAAAACAAACTCAATGATGGAGTTTACATGGTAAGACATTGAAATTGTATGTTTGATTCATGTTAAAAAAAATTATGTGCAAGTTAATTGAACTTTACTATGTCATGTTACAAGTAAAAGTCAAATCTTATTTCTTCAGGAGATTAGCCAATTATAATCGATTGTGACTTCATCCATGTAGAATGTTGGACAAAAGATGATAACTATAAGCCTATTCTTCTGAATCAAGTAGATGGAAAGAGTCAAAACCAAGTACTGATTCATGATTCTGTCATAAGAAAGCTAACATATGAGGATAAAGATGCAAAAGGAGAGATAGTTAACATTTATCAAAAACCGCAAACATTGATAATTATCTTATAGATTTATGTTCAAATGAAGGAGATTGGGTTTTGGATTTATTTTCAGGTTCAAGTAAGTTTTATTATATAAAATTGAATTTTAATATATATATTTTTTAGTTTTTTTTTGTTTATACTAATTTACTTATTTATTTTGTGCTTGATGATTAGGGACAACACTAGCATGTTGCCTACAAAAAGGAAGAAATTGCATTGTCATTGAAAAAGACCCACTACAATGAAATTTTATTCAATAAAGAATTAATGCTCTGCAATTTCTTCTAGATGCGATGCAAGAAGTTGGCTTGAGGAAAGAAGAATTTAATGAATCACGTGTGGGCAAAGGAACCTCAGCCACGTTATATGGCATGATTGGAAAATGACACTTTGGGAGATTTTGCACACATTAAAAATCCATTAGAAGAGGAAAATGACGAAATTGAAGCAGAAAATATTGTGGAAGAAGAAAATAATGAAACTCTAGAAGATGATGAACATGGATTATATGATATTGTTGATGAACTTAAGTTATGCTTGCAAATAAAGCTCAATTTTGAGAGCTATTCATTAGTTTTACTTTTAATGTTTTGACTTTGATATTTTATGAGAATAATGAGTATTTGATTATTGTTGTTATATGTTTAATATTTGTATTATCTGATTTTCACTTTAATTTTTATGTGAATCATTATTTTTTTTAAAAAACTATGATTACTCTTATTTTTTAACATAAAAATAATAATAATAAATAAATAAAGTTTTTTTGTTAAGATTTTCCCATAACAATCATTTATTTGGCATGTCATTTTTAACAAAAAGTCTCAAAATGTATTTTTTTCATTGTATTTATATTGAAAATGTGTATTTTTTTGTCAAATGTTTAAAATTATTGTTTTTTTAGTGATAATTATTTGATGTGCATTGATATATAAACTAGCATTTTCACATATTTGGGAAAAGAAAAGTCGAAGGCCAGCGATAGGCATGAGTCTCGCTTGTCCACCTTGAAGGCCAGTGATAGGCACGAGACCCGCTTGTCCACCTTGAAGGCCAGCGACAATATCCATGGCTTCTTCAGCTCTTCGCTCTGTAATCGACAAAGCAACTCTGCATAACGAGTTTAAGAAGCAAGGAATCAACATTCCTTTTATTGTGATAACATAAAATTGCATAAAAAATCTAATTACAGAAGACATACGCACATAAAAGGATGATAAAAATTGAATACCATTGTTCCTGTGGAAATTTTCAGCATAAACTTCCTAATCCTTTTTTAATTTATTTCTTACTACGTGGTAAACCCAACTCTTCCTGCTCAACTTGTGACTTTGAATAAATGTTATGTGATTTTTTGTTGCTATTATAGTGTTGCAGATGTAGGAAAATTAACAAAGGTTAGAACAATTCCATTAAAATTTCCATGATGATGAAGTTTTTTATTACTAAATTTTAATAACACTTGTAGAAGGGAGTGGAATTTTGTATCCAAACTTGTTCCACTTCGTCTAATTCGATTACACAACAAATTTCAGGAGCAACTTTTCCTCTAACGAGAGGCATGGGTGTTCATTTTTTGTTACCCTTAGAAGCTGTACAAAATCTCTTCCTCTAATTCGACTGCACAGCAAATTTTAGAAGAATTTTTTTCCCTTAACCAGAATATTGTTGCTTATATTTTTGTGGTCCCCATAAGTTGTACAAAATGCCTACCTCATATGACAACAAATGTAATGTCCACCGCCTAGATCCCCATGTCAAAGAGAATTTGCCCGCGCCAATCACAAAATGGGATTATAGATAATGTGTTGACATGGCAAGGTACATTGATTTTCAGCTAATGGGCGCCCGAGTAGGGCACAGATAAGGGTATGGGAATAAATCCAGGGTATGATGGCAGATAATAAAAAAAATATAATGAAAATGTTGTTCACGAGCTCATTTTGTGGACTTTTGTTTTTGAATTTGCGGGTACTTTTATTTTTTTAGGCGGAGGGTTTAGAGGATTCTTGGGAGAGGATTTAGAGGATTTAGAGGATTTTTTGGGGGTGTAGTTGTGAATGAATGAAGGCGAAGAACGACATGGTGGCGAAGGCCATTGGTAGCCACACAACTTGACCCTACGATGTCTTCCTAAGGGAGTGAGCCTGCTGGTACTCCACCACCAACAAGTCATACATGTGCTAAAAATGTGACGGGGTTGTCCACAGTGCAAATTTTGTGGCGAGAAAGCACGAGTGGGTTCGATTTGTGGTGGGCTATGCCAAGGTGGAGGTCGGTTTTAATGGCGGCCTGGTATTTCCTGACACTCGGAAGCGCACCCATAACAATCCGCTCCATCCCATGGCGCTGGCGGGCATAGGTTTTTTAAATCAAAGGTGGGGAACGACAAGGACGAGCTAGTGGTTGATCCTCCCCATGGTCCCTGTGCCGACAGAAAATTGTGCCACTTGTCCACCTTGAAGGATAGCGATAGGCGTGTGGAGGAGAATCTGGGAATCTTATGTGGCAGCCCATGAATCTAGCTATAGTTTCGTGAGCTAAAGCCTCGCCATAAAAAGCCTTCATCTTAATTAATATTACATAAACATATAGAAAATACTAACTTTAAAATATTGACCCTTTTTTTTTTTTTAACTCAAATGGTTATATTTTTATTGATTTGGAAGTTCTTGGGTCTGATCCCAGCTACAGTTACATTACATACTTCACGCTATTGCTAATTAAATATGCTTGCTTTTCAAGGCATATGAATATTGCTTTCGTTGTTTACAATAAGGAGTCCTTTCACCAAAGAGCTGCCTTTATTTGCCAGCTGATCTGCTTCCCCATTAGATTTTCTGAGAATATGGTAAAACTTGCATGTATTGAAGTCTAGCATGACTCTCTGCAACCTGTCCTGAATTTTGTTTAAGCTAGCATTTCTAAAAGGGTTTGCCATCTTCATGCTCTTTATTATTAGTTCTGAGTCTCCAAACACTTGGATATCTTTAGCTCCTTTGTCTCTTGCAATGTTGCATGCTTTCAGAAGCCCGAGGATCTCTGCTTGGTTGTTAGATTTCTGTCCGAGTCCCCAGCTGAAACAATCTTTTGTTATCCCATATGTGGAGTATATGACTCCCCCTGCTCCTGCACTTCCTGGATTACCTTTGGATGCTCCATCAAAGAAAATAGTGATTAAATTTTGAGTCCGCCACCATTGTTCAAATTTGTCATCTTCTTCTCTTATGCGCCATTCCTGATTTGTCTTTTTTGGAAAGGAGAGTTGCTTGTGGGGATGAGGCTCTAGCATACCAAGCCATTGTTTTTCTTCAGGCATTAACAGAAAGTCTTCTTTGAAATACTGTTGTTGAGCTGCTTCCAGTAGAAAAGATTTGGCTTTTGATGCTACTTTCAATGGAGTGTGACTTATTTCTTTAAAAATCTGTTGATTTCGAGCTAACCAAAGTTGCCAGCATACAAAATTTGGGATAGCTGTCCATATTTTTTTCCAGAACGATTTGGAGGGGATGCACTGGGGGTAAATTCTATTCCAATTGGCATATAAATCTGCTACATTGATTTGTGGAGGAATAGTAATCTGAAAATTTTGTAATATATAGCTCCATACCTGTTTTGCAAAATTACATTCCAGGAAAAGATGCTGAGTTGTTTCTAGATTGTTGTTGCAAAGTGCACATCTGTGTGGTCCTGCTATATTCCTTTTTGCCAAGTTGTCACCTGTTAAAAGTTTGTTATGAGCTAGGGTCCAGAAAAAGAAGTTTACCTTCGGAAGTGCTAAAGGATCCCATACATTCATCCAAAAGGCCGAGTTTTCTCTGTTGTTATTTGAGGCCTGTAGAGCTCTATATCCTGCTGTTGTAGTGTAGATTCCGGTCTGGCCCCACCCCCATTTGTCTTTCATGGTTCTGTTGATGGGCGTTGCTTCCTCCAGCCTATCTTCAAGCAAGGTTTGTTGATGAGTTAACCTCTCTGGAACTCCATGAAAGTCCCATCCAACCCAGTCCCCTCGTTGATCCCACTTTGACAAGTCGAAAACAGTATTGACTCCTGCCTGCTTCAGCCAGTCCCTTAGGTTGCCTATATCCTCATTGTCCCTCAAGGGTTCTTTCCCCATGATTCTGTCATTCCATAAATGGGTGTGCTTGCCATTGCCCGGGATCTTGTAGACATGTTTGATGAAAAACTTACTGCGCTTGCAACAAAGTTTCCATACCTGCGTACTATTGACTGTATTTGCGTTCTGTAGATTGCTGAGATTTTTGTTGGGACTGTATTTAGTCCTCAGTATTTCACTGACCGGGTGTGTGGGTTCGTGTAACAGCTTCCAAAGGATCTTTCCTCCCAAAGCTAAATTTATGAGGGCTGGATCTCTGATTTGCAGCCCTCCATCTGCCTATGTTTTTTTTACCACATCCCATTTCACCAAATGAATTTTATTTTCATTTCCCTTTCCTCCCTGCCACAAAAAATCTCTGAGTAATTTGGAAATTTGTTCTGTAACGTTTCTTGGAGCAAATAGGAATGTTGCCTGGTATATTGGAAGCGCTGAGAGTACTGCTTTAATTAAGATTACCTTTCCTCCCTTCGTCAGCCAGTGACCTCCCCACACTGCGATTTTGGCTTTTATTTTCGATATTAAATCGCTCCACAACGATCTTTTGTTTGTTCCTGATGAAATGGGGAGGCCTAAATACCTGAAATTGTCCCAATTTACCTATCCTTTAAATCCTAGAATCGTGGTGATGTCTGATAGCTCCCTCTGCTCTATATTCCAGCTATAAACCTCTGTTTTATTTTCGTTTATTAACGCCCCAGAGACTCTGCAGTATTTGTTAAGGGTGGCGTTTATGGATCTGGCAATTCTTGTGGTGGCTCCTGCTAATAGAATTGTATCATCAGCAAATAACGCGTGGTTCTGTCCTTCTGCTCCGTGGAATGCCTTAAGGCCCGGAATGTTGCCTCTTGTTTTTTCTTCTGCAAGTTTTCGGCTTAGCGACTCTGCCATGAGGATATACAGTGACGGGGATAGGGGGCATCCCTGTCTGATGCCCCTCTACGCTTGAAAGAAGTTCGTGGGACGCCCGTTGACTAGCGGGGCGATCCAAGGATTTCCTATACATGCCTTAATCAGATTTATGAATTGTTGTGAGAACCCAAACGCCATCAGAACTTTGCAAATGAAGGTACGATCCACTCTGTCGAATGCGGAGGCCATATCTAACTTGACCAGCATGCCCTTTTCCTTGCGTTGTTTATTGGAATGTATAATCTCTTGAACCTGTATTACGTTATCCGTAATATTTCTGCCTTCCACAAATCCGCCTTGAGAAGGTGAGATCAATTTTTTTAGCAGTGGCTTGATCCTGTTAGCGATCAATTTTGCCAAGATTTTTTATGAGGCATTACACAACGAGATCGGGCGAAACCTGGTGAATGTTTCCGGATTGATCTCTTTGGGGATTAGTGCGAGGTATGTAGAATTTGTTCCTCCGCCTACCTTAGCCTTTTCCATAAATCTGTTAATCATTTTGAATAGATCCAGTTTAATGATTTGCCAGCACGCCTTATAGAAATGGACTGAAAATCCATCGGGTCCGGGTGCCTTGTCTGCATCCATGGCCCAGACAACTTTAGTGATTTCTTCCTCCGTGGCTGGCCTGCCTAGTTCTGCGTTTTCTTCATAGCTAATCAGTTTTGGAATATTGGTCATAAAGTCCACGATTTCTTCATCGTTACTATGATTTTCTTTCCTGTATAGGTTCCTGAAATAGTTTTCTGCAACTGCCTTGATCTGATGGTAACTATTGCATACCCTGCCCTCTAGAGTTTTAATCTCTGCTATGTGATTCCCGATCACTCTCGCTCTGTATTGTCGATGAAAGTAGGACGTGTTTCTGTCCCCGGCCTTCAACCACAAGCTCCTGGATTTTAAACGCCGGTATTCCTCCTCCTTTCTGAAGGTATGGTGCGCAGAACATTGAGCTTTTGTTTCTTTTTCCAATAGATCTGCGGTTATATCAATATTTTCCATCTCTGTTTGCAGGTTTTGGAGTGCCTGGACTGACTCCTTTCTTTGCTCGGTAAGGGTATGCACTGGCTTTTTTACCCAGTTCTTCAGCACTAATTTGGTAGCCTTTAACTTCTGCTCCCAGACGTAGCTAGGAGATCCCAATACTGGTTTGCTCCAGGCTGCCTTTACTGTCTCTTCGAAGCCTTCCTTCTCAATCCATAGGGGGCTGAATCGGAAAGGAATGGGTCCTCAGTCTTTTTCATCTTCTAGAAGGAGTTGAATGGGTTTGTGATCCGAGGCCAACTTGGCTAGAATTTTTGTTATTATAATTTTTTTCTTCATCATTATGGAACTTTGGACCATGAATCTGTCTAGCCGCGCTGATATGTGATCAAAACCCAGTCTATTATTGGTCCAAGTGAAAATACCTCTGATGGGGTTGAAGTCCAAGAGGTCCCAGCGCTGGAAGAGTTCCTCCACTTGATCGAGCATGGGATCTCTGTAATTTGTCCCTCCCCTTTTTTCTTTGGCTTTCATGATAATGTTTAGATCCCCTGCTATGATAATGTTGCTGGGGGTAGTCTGTTCTAGATAGGCTGATAGAGAGCTCTAGCATTCTCTCTTTTCCTGATAAGAGACAGGAACATAAAGATTAAAGAGGTTGATGTTTAACTTACTTGCTTTGTGCATTAATTCAGTTTGAATCCAATGCTGCGTTTCCTTGTGATTATCCAGCTGGAAAAGGTCATCATTCCAGAGTGTTGCCATTCCTCCTAATGTGCCCCTTGACCTGACCGCTTTGCCTGCTTTTTTGTTCCACTTTGAGCTACTGATCTCTAGAAGGGCATGCCCTTCTATTTTAGTCTCTTGGAGCAAGATTATGTCTGAGGGTTCTGCTTTCATAAGGTCCTTGACTGCCTCTATTTTGGAGGGGTTCCCCAGACCTCTGCAATTCCAAGAGACGATATTCATTATTTACTTGAAGGGGTGGGTCCTCCCTTGGAGGTCCTTGGTCTGGTGTTTCTCCCAATAGTCATTTCGATGGTGGCTTGGCTTCCTTGCATTTTAAGTCTCTCTGCCTCCTCCTCCCTTTTTTCTTTGCGGGATTTCCTTCCTGCTTTTTTCGATTGGCGCTCATAAACTTCGTCCTCTGAGGAGCTGGAACTTTCAATTGGTTTTTTCTTTATTATTTCTACATATGTAGGGTTCAATGGGCTGCCCAGATTGATCTCCCTCTGTATTACTTCTTCTACCTCCTTGTTTGGAATAGAAGTGTCCTCTTGTTCTTCATTCTCCTGACTTAGGATAGCTTGATTGGCCTGATCCTTATCTGCATCTTTAGGATTTACTTCTTTTTCTTGATTGGCTTTACTGGAGCTGGGGACTTCTTCCGTTGAGCCTTTACCATTTCCTTTTTTTTTGGAGGATGCGTTCTTCTGTACAAGGGTCCATTGTTCCCCGTTCTATTTTTCTGCTTACTCCTCTGCTCTCTTTTTGCAGTTCTTTGCAAAGTGGTCGTGGCTGTGACAGTCTCTGCATTTAAAGGGCAACTGTTCGTAATCCAACTCCTGAACATACGACCACCCAGCTACTGTAAGCTTGATAGCTTCCGGTAACCCTTCCTCTAAGTCCACTTCTACGCAGATCCGTGCACATGAGTATTGGTCTTTCCTCGCTGCCTGATCTATATATTTTCCCAGGGCGTTACCTATGATTTGAAAAGATTTTTGATTCCAGCAATGCAATGGCAAATGAGGCAATCTGACCCAGACCGGGACTGCTGAAGGGATGTCCTGAGTGGGGTCAAAATCTGGTGCCCATTTATTCAAATATAGGCCCTAAGGCCCCATAAAATATGGTCCATTCCTAAATATCAAGCCTTTATCATCAGGGTTTTCAAAGACAAACACGAAGAAACCCTTACCTACGAAATAGCTCTTGACTCCTTCTTTGATGAGGGGCTTCCAGTTCCTTTGTGTCCAATCCTCTACCGACTTAGGAGATGGCCAGAGGCCTGTGAACTGGCCTATGAGGCCTCTTTCCGTGAGATTCATTGCGGCTTTGCAGGTTTCTTGTTCAGGTAGAGCAACTGAAGGGATCGAATCCAGCTTTTTCACAAATTTCTTCTACATTCCTGAGGGCGGGCGCTTTGATCCAGCTGCAATCATTGAACGAAAGGCCATCACCTCCGGAGGCTCTCGAGGGGGATCCGGATCCCCGCTGCCCTCCATTGGATCGGCAAGGGAACGCGAAGGGCGTGCAGAATGCAAAGCGCAAGGGTTGGGGCAGGCTGCTGCAGGCAGGAGCAGCAGGCGCGCACGTGGATGACCCTTTTTTATTTTTTAACTATGCGAAAAAATGAAGATTTCATTACAAAAAAATTGAAAAGAAAAATAAAAAAACGCAAATGCATAAATACACTTAAAAATAAATATCTTCGGGAAGAAGAAGTCATTACAAAATTTAAAGTGTCAAAAATAAACCCTCTAAAAAAAGGGGTTTATGCTGCATCAAAACTTTTTAAAATCAACATGAAAATCACTCACATTTAAAAAGAAAATGTTCATACTTGATACATAAGAAAATTTAAAGTGCCAAAAAAATGCTAGAAAAAGGTATATTTTCAATAACCACTTTTCAAAATCGGGTGATTTTTTTGCTACCTCAAAAAAATGGGTAATCGGTAATTCTCTAGTTTGATTGGTAACTATGTTTTCTGGAGACATTCCTAGCAACAAATTCTTGTATGGGAGATCATGAGGAATTCTGAGAACGAGAAAATTTTACAACAATATAGCACAATTCCTAATTTCTAGAAACCCTCCCCTAGATCTATTATATGCAGAGAGTGGAAGACCGATGAGGATTGGCTCGAACACTTAGTTACATCAACTTGGCCAAAATTAGCTCAGGGGTTGCAAAACTACAAAATCTGAATATATCACAGTCAGGACAAAATTTGTTGGGGATATCAAACCAAAAGGGATGTTCACCTTAACGGAAGCATATACTCTGCTAGCTAATCGCAAAGACTTGCTGAAAGAAATTGGCCCAAATTTACCCACTTTTTGTGGTCAATTGGTAGAGGAAAGGTACTCTCATGGGATCAAATTCAAAAAAAATTAATAATACAAATTAAAATTAAAATAAATAATAAATAATAAAATAAAATAAATTAATTAATTAATTAATTAATTAAAAAAATAAATAAGTAAAATAAAATAATAAATAAATTAATTAATTAAAAATAATAATAATAATAATTGATGTTCACCTTAACGGAAGCATATACTCTGCTAGCTAATCGCAAAGAATTTCTGAAAGAAATTGGCCCAAATTTACCCACCTTTTGTGGTCAATTGGTAGACGAAAGGTACTCTCATGGGATCAAATTCAAAAAAAAAAAAAAAAAAGTACAAGGGTCCCTTGATTTTCCATTTATTCAAGAATCAAGAGGATAACATGGAGAATTTACTTATTATATGTCCCTTTGCAGAGCAGCTATGGACTCTAATCTTACATTTATTTGGGCACTCTGACCAAAACTACACAAGCAACATAGAAACAATGAGAAATGGCAACACGGAATTTTTAACAATCCAATCCTTAATTGAGCTTGGGTTTTGAATCTGGGCTTTCTACTATGGTTTTTAGGGAAGGAAAGAAGCAAGAGGATATTTAACCAAATTGAGACTGATGAAGGGAAGGTATGGTAGCTTATCAAGCAAAGTTTCATGGAAACTATCTTAGTTGATGACCTAACTCATGAAGACTAAGAAGCTAATCGTCATGATTCAAGGATTCTAAACAAGTTGGAACTTTCACCATCCATGGTCACTCAGCTAAATTCCACACCCTTTATGTAGAAGAAATGGATCTCCTCCTACCTTCATCCCCTGCAACGGGTTTTGTAAAGTTAAATTTTTATGGTGCTTCTAAGGGGAACCATAGTCAATCAGGATATGGAGGAGTATTTTGTGACAACGAAGGAAATGCATCAGTTCTCATAGGCAATTGTGGGATAAATAAAAACAACGTACCTGAGTTCTGGGCATTGGAGACATGTTTGTGTCTTGCTAAGGATGAGAGGTGTTACACTGAAATTTGTCACCATGACTATCCGCGGTTAATATGGCTCCATCAATAGTCATATTATCCTCCTTGTCAAGCCTTATACCTCTACTCTTCATGTCAAACTTCAAAAAAGAGAGAAAGTCATTAAAAATCATGTTTATCTCTGGGTACGCAGGTTCTCTCTACCTTGCCTGCGTGTACGCATCCCAAGCTCATTGTACCTGCGTACTCGTACGCTCTGTAAGTCAAGGGATGGGTGCGTACTCCTGTAAAGGTCAAAAGGCGCGAGTTTCATCTTAAAAAAGTTACTTGTGGTCACTTCTAGAGCTTTCTAGAAGAGTGTTTGATGTGTATTGAGCGCCTCGAGATGGTTCATGCATCCCTATGATAGAGGAACTTATCCCATCAAGAGAGGAGCTACCCCATCCAAAAGAGGGAGTATCCCATTGATGTTGGAACTGAATAACTTCCTCTAGAACACTATAAATACAGGCTTTGGGCCAGAGGAGGGAGGTTGAAAGCTGAACATTCCAAAGGGTAGATGCTGCTGGAATTAGGACTTCCATTGTAAACTTGTGAGGAGAGATTACCATCCTTTCTTGTTGTCATATTGGAAGTGGGTGAGCTTGTCAAAGTAGAGGAAAACTCTTGCTGGACCCTGGGAGGAACTTGCACAACACCAAGGCTCAGGTTGTAATGGTTTCTTTTTTGTTTCCTTAATACAAATAAGTCATTCTTCTCAATGATTTGTTCTTAATGAATTGTTTCATATACTCCTTGGTCTATATGTTGAATATGCTTTGTTTTATGGAATATTCAGGTGTTATGTAATCGTTTGATTGTTAGTGTATGCAGGTTTCAAGTGAAGGAGGAGCTCATCTGGATCGACGAGGCTGGACTGCTACAACGAGCGTTGGACTTGAGGTAGGATCGAAAAACACTTGGTTTATCATAGAATGATGTATGTTTAGAGAAGGATTGCTCTTAATTGTCTTGTTTGTCACTAGAGAGTCTTAGACTCCTTGGGAGGTTAGTTTTGTCCGCAAAAATAACTCTTTCCGCATGACAAATTGGCGACCATACTGGGGAATCCATTGATGTGCTTGATTTCTCTTTTGAGTATTACTTTGATCTGAAAAGAGTCTTGTTTCTTTTGTTTTTTGATTGCTTGATTGTGTTTTTGGGTGGATTAGCTTAGAGTCTAGTTTGATTTTAGTTTTTCTTCATTTTACAGCAGTACGCACCCTCTGCGTTAGACACAGTGCGTACTTGTACGCACTATATCTTTGTACACAGAGCGTATGCGCACCTGGTTAAAGAGGCTGCCTGTGTACCCTGTTAAAATTGAGAAAATTCCATTTCTATCCATTTTCCCCTTTAGATTTTGTTTTTCTTAGTCTTCACTGCCCAGATCCACTGGTTGTCTGTCAAAAATCTTCACCTGAACTTGTCCCATTAGTATCGAGAGTTTTAGTGAAATTAATTGAAGTTTTAGCCTTAGGGTTTGATTTTTGCATTGGTCCTGTAGTGACTTTGACTTTAGAAGTTGTGGAACCTTAGATATCTCTGGTTTTGTCAGTCTTCTTAGGAGTCGGACTAGTCGTAAAGTCTACCTGTGTGAGCAACCTACCTTTGTGTTGTCTCTTTGCGAAATTTCAAAATAACTTGTTGATTTAAGTTGTGAATTTCATTTTGAAAAAGAACAAAAAGAGTTTGATTTTTTGTTTTGATTAGTTTATGATTCTGCATGAACTAGTCCTTGGTTTGATTGTTGCCAAGTAAAACATCCTGGAATCATCTTAGTGGGCTTTTGCTTCTTAGATTTACTTTTAGGTAAATTTCCTTTGATTTTCTTTTTGAGTGAGTTTTTCATAGATTTTTATAGATCTTGAAATTGCTTTTGATTAGATTAGTTTTACATGTTTTATTAGATAGGAAAAATACAAAAAGATCTTCTTTGCAAAGTTTGTTTTAAAGTAGCATTTGAAGTTTTTGAAAGAGAAAGGAATTTTTTGTGCAAGTAATGAGTGGTCATGTTTTGTGTGCTTGGAAAAGATAAAGAGATTGTTTCTTTGATTGTCTATTAAGAAAGTTGTTTTTATCAAAAGTTTGCATTCTCCAACTCTCTTAGTTAGGGATTCATTGAAACGAAAAGTAGTGTAAATCATCTTAGGTGCATCTTTTTAGTGGATTTGAGTCGAGTCTATACACCATCAGTTTCATCTCCATTGCTTTTGTCTTAAAGAACAGCCATAAAATTAACGCTTAAAGTAAAATTAACTTAGAAATTTTTCTTTTACTAGGGCTCTGAAGCACCAATATAGATCAGGCTAGTGTCTTGGAGTAGGTCCAAGACTATAAAACCAAACAAGTAGCTTATCTTGTGATAGGATAAATCCAGCTGTTGCATTTATACTCTGTGAAAGCTCCTCTTAAAGGAGAAGCACGAGCTCGTGTCCGAACCAGTGAGGGGATCAATCCTCCCTCGTTGGGAACGACGCCAGACACGCACGTATTACAAATGGTAAACCTCAGATTATGTTGAGGAGCCAGGGGATCACTTATCGGTAAACCTTGGATTGACCATTGTCAAGGAGCCGGTAAGGGGATTGAGCTTGTTACTCTGCCCTTGCGTGCTGTCGGAGTGTAGACTGTTCCCCCAGGTGTATTTGTTGCTGTTGGTAACCTTAGTGGCCATAATCTTAGGATTCTACCCAAGGTGAGGGTGGCGGGAAGATCCCACTGTACCTGGAGCAGACGTCGGCTAGACTCACTTGGATTTTCTGGGGGGTTCACTTCACTCGAGACGGTTAAAGTGGAGGAACTTGGTCCAGTCTATTCATTAAGCAGGTTGCCGGGGTAACTGTTCCACCCGCTTTTTCTGTACTGAATCCTACGAGGTTGGATTTCTTCACCAACTAGTGTTTTTGGTCCGGAAGCTTACTGTTTGTGTTTGGTTTGACGCCCTAGATTCTTTAGGCGTATGTTTCAAAATTGATTGGTTCTTTAGCGACTTTAGGTGGTTTTCTTGAGATTTTATTTTGTTTTCATGTGTAGTAGTTAAAAAGTTTTTAGCTGTGGCTGAATCACCGAGATGCTCCCGTAGACTTCGGGGTGAGTCTCCTGAAGTTGTTAGTCTGGCCGATTTGTTGAGGCGATCCCGTAGAGCGCGGGGTCAACCTCCTGAAGTGGTTCGAGCTCATTACGAACGATTGAAAATCCTTGTAACTCCTCCTGGTGGCAGTAGAGTAAGTCCACCTGAAGAAGGAGAGTCTTCTTTGGTAGTCCATCCAGATTACCAAAATCTAGAGACAAGTTATAATCCTGAAGCTGTTGCAGTTTCCGAGCTTCCTGGTAGTGTTTCATCTGCCAGCGATACAGGCGAAGAACCTCAAATATCCGAACCTGTTACTTCGACTTCTAGTGTTCCTGGTTCACCTAGGGTAGAAAGAGTCATCATCGAAAATATTCCTTCTGGTTTGATTGCTATTTAAGAGCTTGCTCCGGAAGAAGATCTAGGCGCTTCTTATCTTGAAGAAGATCTACCTGCTCTCGATCTCAGAGAGCGTGAGTCTATATTTTACAGTCCTCCTCGAAGTACTACTTGGTATCTTTCGTTAACCAATTTTTTGGACAACTCAGTAAGTTTTTGTCCACCTCGTTTTCCTTTTCCACCTAGAGGTTTTAATACTCTTGTATACATGTCTAGTTCGTCATCTCCGGAAGCCTATTTATACGGCGGTCCGTCTGTTCCTGCTGGGTATCAGTCCATTTCTGGTACTTTTTCAGGAGCATCTCCTCATCCTTTCGAACATAAATTATTATCTGGAAGTAGTGGTAATAGTCAGTTGAGTGCAGAAGAAATTCTGATGATGTCGGGTCAACCTCAAGGTAATCAGTTACCGCCTGGGGGGCAGCCTCAAGGTACTCCATATGCGCCTGGGGGGCAACCCCAGGGTACTCAATATCTGCCTGGGGGGCAACCTCAGGGTACTCAATATCTTCTTGGGGGGCAACCTCAGGGTACTCAATTTTCACCTGGGGGGCAACCTCAAGGACAGTATATCCCTACGGGACAATACATTCCTCAGGGTCAACCCCAGGCTCAATATGTGCCCCAGGGTCAACCCCAATATTCTTACATACCCCAAGGTCAACCTTCATATCAATATCAACCCCAGAGTCAATATTCTTATGTGCCTCAAGGTCAGCAACCCCAGTATCAGTATGTGCCCCAGGGTTATCAACCCCAAGGCCAGTATCAACCGCAAGGTTATCAAC